>VZTI01004659.1:108619-135014 GCA_013397865.1 Struthidea cinerea | reverse complement strand
ATCTATAATTATATTTGTTACATAAACATTTTAACTGGGGAAAACATTAGATAATTGAAGACAGCCCCTCCCTCAAACCCCAGTTCCCCACCACTCACAGCACAGCAAGGGTAAAATTAACTCAGCAAAGTGTGTTCCCAGTGCAAAGCTGCTTCTGTGTGTGGACGGTGCTGTGCTGCTCACGCTGGGGGAGAAAGATGTGAAAGGAAACTATCTGAGGCTATTTTGCAGGTCACCTTTTGTAATGCAGCTGCAGACAGTGTATTTTCAATCTGTTTAATCAGTGTCAAGAGTCCAGCCTGTAAGAAATCAGATGAAGAGCAAGAAATTATTTAACAGACTGAATAATTGCTTTGTGCTTAACCAGTGATGACGAGGATACTGAACTCCACCGCTGCTGGCAGAAATCAGAAAGAGTCTGAGCTGCAAAAGGGCTGAAAGGTTGATCAGCAGTGACTCAACTCATTGCAGGATGAGAAGAAACCTGTTTATTTTTTTTGTCCTTAAAACCATTCTTCTCTCTGGAAGTTCCTTGCAGAAGGCCACCAGCAGTCACTGCTCTCCCCTGCATCCAGGCAAGACAGACATGCAATTCTGACTGTTGTACCTTGCCCTGGGGGAGGCAGTGAGGTGACTCTGGGCTAGAGCCAGCCTGGCCCACGCTCACACTGATGGGTCCTGAGGAACAACAGGGACTGGACTGACAGGGAGCAATCCTGCTGCTATCCTGTCACAGAGCCTTGCTGGTTCAGCTCAGCCAAGCCTGAGGATTTCCTCCTGTCCCCAGCCTTGCTCAGTGCCAGGCCCTCTCCTTGCCAAGGGTGCCAGATAGGATCAGCTACAGAATCACAACCTGATGGAATTGGGACAGAGCAGATCACTTAGAGCTCAAACCAGCTCCCAGAGACTCAAGGGGGGCAAATGGGGAGGGACACAAATCTGTGCACGTGTGGTGGGGGTTGTCTCCATTTTCCTAAACCCCAGCACTGTGATTTTTGGATATGACAATGGATCTGGTTTGTATCAGTACCTTCTGCTCCCCAGCAGCACAAAGCTGCCTCAGCAGCCCAGCTCCTGCAGAGCCCTGGATGCTGCACACATTCCAGGCAGGGGGAGAGCTGGATTGCCACCAGGTGAGAGGCAACACCAGAAGAGCAGGGACAGCATCAGGATTCAGATTCCAACTCCTACAGGTACAGCATCAGGATTCACAGATCCCAGCTCCTACAGGTACAGCATCAGGATTCACAGATCCCAGCTCCTACAGGTACAGCATCAGAATTCACAGATCCCAACTCCTACAGGTACAGCATCAGGATTCACAGATCCCAGCTCCTACAGGTACAGCAAATGCTGTGACCACTGCTCTCTGAGTGCCCTGCTAGTGGTTTCTCTGTGCAGAGGCAGCAGTGGTCTGGGACCTCATTTGTGTAACAAGCTATTTCAGAGGGAAGCTAATTGAAGTACATAAATCCTGAAGAATATCACATCAAGCCAAGAGACTATTATTAGCCCAACCTAGATAATGTTATAGAAGTGCATTAAGAAACCTCAATAAAAAAATTACTAGGAAACATTCCCCACTCCAAGGTCCCAAGAGATAAATTCTCTCATGCAATGATTAGATATTATCCAGAATAATAAAAAAAGAATACCAAAAATGGATGTGGAGAAGGAAGGTAGAGACAGCACAAGTTCACCCAAATGGGTCACAGCCTGTTCCTAACGTTCACTGCTTTGGAGGTAAGAGACCAGAGCCCTCTAACAGTGGCAGCTGAAAGGAAAATTAAACTATAATTCTGCCACAAAATTATTTTTTTATTACATGCTACTTATGTAAATGTTGATGTAAAGTTAATGGACCCAGAAGCGTTTCCAGCAGCGTCCTCTGATCAACTCTGGTCTCATTCTTCCATTACCTGTCCTAAGTATATTGAATTTTCCCCTCTGCCTGTTTCTACTGATCCTACCAGACAGAAATAGCATCTATGGGCATTTCCATCCTTCAGCAGGCTGGAGCACCAGGACACACCTGGGTTTCTGTTCCAGTCATCACAACCCATGAGGACTATGCTGATGCAGACAGAAAGCTGAAAGACTAAAAGCAACCAGGTTAACTTAAACCAAACAAAACCAACCACACATACACACACACACCAAACGAAAAAAAAAAAGGAAAAGGGAAGGAGAAAAAGGAAGAATGATGTGTGTGCAGTGAAGAAAGGAGTGTGAGATGAAGCAGGACAAAATGCTAAATCCCAAAAAACTCTTTAAAAACGCAAGTGATGTTGTGACCTTAAGACTGGCTCATTAAGAATGAGGTTAGGTTGCAATCATTGACCATCTCCCTTTATTCTCCATCAATAATAAAGCAAAGTTGCTTTAGGAACAGCAATCTTGCTTTCACAAAGATGAAACCTGGACTTTTTAATGTGACAAAGAAATCCCACAAACCAATACAAATTGGATTTCCCTCTCACTGTGTCAATAAAAACCCAGCTGACTTCCAGGTAAAAGTAGAGGGCAATGTCCAGTATTCATTAACCTGAACAGGCCAGTGTGATTCAGGAGGCACAGCCATTTTTAATACTGATAACAATAATTTTATGTAAGCCGAGTGCCAGGAAGTTGGTTCACTTCGAAGGAGTCTGAACAATTTTGGTACAGCCCACTACTGCACAGGAGTTACACAGAACAGCTATTTATAGTTATTCCAACTAATACAGGGTTATCAGAAACAAGCTTTGGTTTTTATTCTTAGAGTAAAGATGAAAAACACAGAGCAATGGAAAAACACACTCAGCAAGCCTCTGTTCTCCCAGGCTGTAACTTCCCCTGCTCGCAGTGAGTGTCCCGTTGTTCTCAGGAGCTTAGGGAGGCCCATCAGTGCAGGCAGCAGCTCCTGCCCAGCACAGGGTGTCGACAGCCAAGGCTCACACTGACTTACCCTCAGGGAGGTGCAGAACACCCAGCTGTGCTTAAATCTCCAGCTGAACCAGGCAAAAACACCCCCAAACTGGCAAAGGTGGTCTCTTATTTCCCCTGCCGGCAGTGACACGAGTGAACACCGAAACATCTGACAAGCTGTATTGAGTACTACAAAAACTAAAACCCCAAACTAATTTCAATCTGAAACTGCTTCTGCATCAGAACAACTCTCCCCCACATCCCTGACCAAACCAAACCCCCAAACCTGCCAGCACCGCAATCCAAACTGCCACTGGTGTTCAGCACATGCACTGTCACATCTCGGGTGTCTCTGGGTGTTCCCGATCCATACGGAGCTCTAAGAGGTTACTTCTTCAGAAATCCTAAGGAAGCAAAAGTACTCTGAACTCAGGGAAGCAAGGGTCTGGAGATGAAGCAAATTTATTGTTCCAAGTGTTGAAATTAGGGAGTATCTGAAAACAACAGCCACACACCTGATGAAAATCCAGCAAGTATGAATGAACAAATTTGGAGAACCCTTAAATAAGTTACAAAGCTGTTGTAGGATGGTGGGTATATATCAGAGAGCCTTGTAGGTAACCCATGGTTTAGAAAAGATGCCCTCTGCACAAAGGACAGGCGGAGAACAGCATCACTGAGGTACGAGTCCCATTTCTCTCAGGCAAATTACTGCATAGATATCTATGGTTTCTGAACAGCTTTTACAGCATTGTAAGACAACATAATGAAAATACATTGTATTTGAAACCAAAGAGCAGCATATTAGACATGCACTGGTAGAAAACATCCTGTGTGCCACTAGAGATGTTAGAAGTACCATACACAACTTGGATGTTCATCTAAAAGCATAATAATTTCCTCTGACTTCTTTTTTTGTGGAAAAACATCAACATGGTCATAAAGCTGGAATTCTCAACATTCAGCTGTAGTGGGTATGACATGAACATACAGGGTCTTCATGTTCAGGTTCTTCATGGAGACGTCCTTTGTGATCTCTGAACGAAGGAAAGAAGAAACAACAGGATTAGTGCTCTTGCTTACAGGGAAAACTATGAAGTTTTTTTTAATTTGCCTTTTTCAGACATTTCTGCTGGTTCCACCACAGTGAGACTGGGACAGAAACTGCTCAGCTCAAAACTCCCTCCTGTTAAAGCCCAGCGCATGAAAGGGTCACCACGTGTCAGGAGTGTCCCTGCAAGAGCTGAAGACCCCGGTTTATGTTCCAAAGTAGAACTTTCAAAAAGTCTACATCAGCCCACAGCTCTCACCTTCACATCCTGACAGTACCTAGAGCACCTACAAACAGAGAGGTACCTAGTTCAGAAAACTCTAACACCATGATAGGAAGTCAATATGAACAGTACAACACAAGGCACTGAAAGCCAGAGTCCCTCATAAACAGTTCATACGTAAAGCAAGGATTGTACCAGCACCTGCTGAGAAACTGCTGGAATCTTGCTGAGTATGCCTGAAGAATTTCATATCATACAGGATCAATTCCCTAAGTCTTCTCACAGCTACGTGCACAGAGTTTGGAACAGGATATTGTCCCAACAAACCTCTGAAGGACAGAGCACACTTCCAATAGGCTGATTCAGGGGTTGTAATCCCACTTGTGTCTAGGGAAAGCCACCTGCAAAGCTTGCAGGAGCTGGAGATCTTTCACTATTACATTGTGAAATGTGAATTTTTTCCCAAGAAGCCTGGTGCTTGCTGACTTTGCTTGCAGCACCCATCAGCTGTAGCACACTGCCCCACTGAGAGCAGAGTGTTTGGAATACTGGGAGGTACAGCCTTGGAACAAAAGTCACCTCAGTAACAAACACCCCAGAAGCCTCCTCACTAAGAAAGTTCAGAGTGATAAGAAACTTGGCAGGTGTTACCACAGGAACACTGGTGAAACCCAGATTAACAAGAATCGGGGTCACAGTGCCACTGCACCCCGGAACCCCTGCAGACAACCTGAGCAAATACAAGATAACATAAAAATCTGGCACCAGTGTTAGCACAAAGGACACACTAATAACACCCAGACTGGCTGGGGGTTTCCAGGAGGAACCCTTTTGCAGTGTCCAGCCCCATCCTGCTTTGAAAAATATTTCCTTTTTAGACTAAACACAGAGTCTGCACTGATGTTTGAAGCCATCTGTTAATCAGAGAACTGAGGAGTCCTCATGGATCACAAGGATTCTGTTTTTCAGGAGTTCTCTTCCACTGTAATACTCCTCTTTAAGCAGCTGAATATCCATCCAGAGAGCTAGAAGAATGGAGCTATAATCCAATTCAGCAATTAGGGCTTTATTCCCTCACTAACCTTCCTTCCCAGGCACATGTTCCATCAGGATGTAAAAAAGTTTGGTCTGCAGAAGCAGCCAAACAAACTGTGAACTTGGTCTCCAAGTCTCTTACTAAATATTTCTTTTTAAGATCCTGAAAAACTAGAAACTTACACAAACCTACTATTTTCAACAGTATTTATCACAACAATTAGTTTTAAAAACTGGAAATTTGATTTTTCAACAAACTGTAGGGACACCCTCCTTTCTGTGCCAGTTGCTCCACAGAAAGGCTTTGCAGGGAGCACGTGATGTGTCCCCATCATGCCCAGCGTGGATCAGGTACCTTGGAACTTGTCTCTCCAGCTCATGAATGAGCAACACTCACCACCTGGACATTTACTTATGGAATGTCTTCCAACATTACAAAGGGGGAGTGAAAACCACGTTTGTTTCTGAAAAGCTGGCCACTTTCTGTGCAATAGACAGCAGATGCCCAACTGCCTGCACCGACAACATTTATAAAAATAACCTTTTCAAAACCAATAACTCATTTTCCACCAAGTGACTGTTTTTCCTTTTTATAGAACAGGCACCGACCTTCCAATTCATGGGTTATTTTCATCAAGCGTTTCAAACAGCAGCAAATACATTTTTATTTTTACAATAAACCACAAAAAACCTACTCAAGAGACTGAACTTTGTTGTTTTGAAGGTAAGACCTTGAACACATTGATCAGAAGATGAATGGGGGATTACAAAGCTGCAACAATATAGATAAACATTAATTGACCTAATGTTTTCTAGAGGCATGGAAGTGTTTTGTATGCAGCACTTATTATCATACAAAGAGATGTGAAGATAAAGTACAATGACATCGGCGTTTAAAAATGTTATTCAGGGAGGTGAATGCTAATAATCAAATCTGAGATAGCAGAAGTGTGGCTACAAGGCATTAGCTGCACAAATAAACCTCTGGGACCAAGCTCTCTGTGTTCTGAGTCTAAAAGAGACCAAATCAGTTGTTTTGGCCTTGGAAGAGTTATCAAATCTGATCTTTCACATCACTGTGAACTGTCACTTTATACACTTTGATTACAGTTTAAACAGTTCTGGAGAATCCATACTACACATGTTACAGTGATTTAACCCATTTCCCTTTCAGGTGAAGGCATTTTAAAAATCCTCACTTCAACTGAGCCTTAAAGGCTGTTTTGCTTGTACATTCTCCTGTCCTGTCAGCTCCTTGCCTCTTTCAAAGCTCTGCCGTTTCCTGCAGCGGTTATTTCAGTGTCTGAACAGAACCATCCGGTGCTGTAACAGTGACAGGATCCAAAGAGGAGCTGTGCCTAACAGCCCTTGTTCCTGAGTGCCTGAATCCCGGAATTCCCAGGCAGCAAGGCTGCACACAAATACCTTTGGGCCTATGCAAACCAAGTGTGGCTCATCTTCTTCAGCACATCCCGTGTGCTGAAACACTCCAGGCTCCAGCTCTCTGTTAACACCACTCGGCACATTATTTTTGGCACTTGCTCAAACTACCACCAGAAAGTTTCATCAACATCTGAGATCCATTTGAGCTACAAGAATGGCTTTTGAATAAACACATTCCAGGTCATATGAAGTAAAAAATTAAAAAAATCCAAACAGCCAAAAATCCACAACAAAAAACCCCCCCACCCCTCCTTGCTCTGATTCCAACCTATGCCACCTGAAACCTCATGGACAGCTGAGTGACCCCAGTTCTCAGCAGCTGCACTAGAGCTGCCTCCCCACTGACAGCACCTCCTGAGGAAGCTCAGCCCACCCTAAGATGGCCAGTTTGAGCAGGATGTCCAACTTCTGGACAGATAACGTGTGATAAGCCAATAAATGGCATGGATCCCTCCCAAACAGCTTGTAAACCACATCACTGTGACACTGCAGACAGAACTCTTGGCATCATTTCATTCCAAGAGCTGAATTCTCCTCAATACAGGAATCCCTGTTTTGAGTTCTTAGGGTTTTTACCATGTAGTTTCCAATCCATTCTCTCTGTCAAATGAAGCCCAAATCACTCTGGTCCAATTTCAGCAACACAGGTGGCTACAGCTTCAGTCACACCTTCCTCATGAATCAGAGATTTTTGTTTCCCACCTGTCAGTGGTTTTGGGGGGTTCTTTAGCATTTCAGACCTGTGAGTGTGTGCTGAAGCTTCCTGCTTCCCAGGTATCCCAAATGGCTGTGCCCTACCGAGTCCAACCTACCCACACTGCTCTAACAGAGATCAAACACTCTTTTCCACCCACTCCAACTGTCCAAGACAATGCAACAATATGAAAGTTACAAGTTTGAACAGATTCTTAAAATATTCCTACTGTAGACTCACTTCCAGGAGGAGAGTCACTGTTCAGCCACTCAGCAGGGCACTGCCATTCCCACTGCTGACTGACCTTTACTGCAGAAGGAAAAAGCTTTTACACAACTTGGCTTGGCCATTTCACGAAGGGAATGCATTACAGCTTTGAACTTCTAAATCTGTATGTTTGCTTAAAGGATTTTATTATGCTAATATTGATTTACTGGGCAAAAATTACAAACCAGTGTGTGGGTAGTGTGGATTTAGTAATTGAACTGGATCTCAGGTTACATGAGCTGCTCCTCAACAAATTCCAAGGATCCTCAGATGAGCAAACCAAAGGTTTGTGCTTACCATGAGTTAGTGCTTCATCCAGGAACAACTTTAGCCTCCTGCTTCTGAGCCCAAAAACTTTTGCTGTCTCATGCAGAAGACCTTTGTAGGTTAATCCATTCTGACCAACGGGGTTTTCCATTAGGAGAGTTCCCACTGTTCCTTTCTGGCATTCTGGACAAGATAAAACAGCTGAGTCACTATTGGTAAGAAATGAAATAATTTCATTTATCTGGGTTAATTGAAACTTAGGATTTCTCCTTCTGTTTCATCTGTATTTCTTCATGGTACTGAGAAATTAGCAATAGCAGCCTACAGATATTCACTAAGTAACTTCATGAAGCATAGAACCACAAGTGTAAGTGATGACTGACAGCTTGGCCAACAGAAGAAAACTTTGCAGAATTCCTTACATGAGTCAAATGATAAAAGAGTCTGGGAAACATGAAATATTTCAACAGGACATAGAAGCCACTACGTGCAGAAGCTCACCAAGCACCTACTGATGATCAAATCCCTAGGAAAAACCACATTTTTGGCTCTCCTGCAAGCTCTCAGTAGTGTCAGAAAGGGCTCAAACCAGGGCACAGAGTAAGAGCAAGTTACTAAAACCACTCAGTGGCTCCCACAAGAGCTTTCAGAGTGCCGGAATAGCAGCTGGGAAACAGAATTACACACACATGTCTATATCCCAGACCAGGTGAGTAATACAATTCATTTTGCTTTTAAATAGCTCTAAGAAACATTTCACAGGCTGTTTCCAGTGTCCTGGTAAAGAGCTGGCTCTTCATTCAAGTTTGATCTGTTTTAGACACAGCCTTTTACAGTAAGCTGCACAGGTGAGCTGATGGTCACAAAAGGGGAACAATGCCCAGGGGCTCATGTTTAACTGCAGCCCCTTATCTCAAACTGGCTCTCCTTTTTCTCTTAGGAGAAGAAGCATAAAAGCTAAGTATAAACATTGTTTTTATTAGAAAGTAAATACTAGGAAAAAATAAACAAAATCACCATGTACCAGTGAAAACCTACATACTTCTGTGCACCAGCAAGTGAAAAAGGCCAGAACTTGCATGGCAGCAAGCTCAGGCTGTGAAGGAGGAGCCCAGCAGCCCACGTACCTTGTGGCTTTGCATTGATCAGCTGCAAGTTGATGTACTGGCAGAGCAGGGCACCGGGGGAGCTGGGCAGGGCAGGGGCTGACCCTGCTGTCACGTGCAGAGTCCTCCCGCTGAGGCCCAGCAGGTCTGTCTGGTTTATCAGCTCTGCAACAGAAAGTGACACCAGTCAGGCCATCCCAGGAGCCACGAGCAGACAGTGAGGCCGTCTCACTCCTGACCCCACTGCAGGAGTGTCTCCCCTTTCACAATCCCATCCTCAAGTAAGAGCTTCTCTGTTGGAAAAATGGGATTTGTGCAAAAATATTTGGTTTTCATAATAACACAAAGGGGTTGCTTCCTTTGCTGTGGAAATTAGCTCCTATATAACATTTCTTATGCACACAGTGACTTATGCAATAAAAATTGTTAGCAAACTTCAAATAAGCAGGAATTATTCACCCAAGCCAACCATTCCTATCTCATTACAGGAAGACCTGTGATCTTTGCTTGCACCCAAAATCCCCTGGGCAAAGCAGCACTGGGAATGTGTTCCTATGCAACATCAGGATATTAATTAATATTAAATATATTAAACTCCAGGAAAAAACAAACCAAAAAAACTAAAGTCATGGCTCATGAATAAAGCCCCCTGCATGACTGTGTAATGCCACCACAGCTCATGATCCAGCACGGCTCCAGCCAGGCAGATGGAGAGAAGGGGGGAAGACCAGACCCAAACCAGGAGCCCTGTCTCCAAGGACATCAGAAGCAATCCCTGGGATGAGAAGCTGATGAGGTTTCTGTGACAAAAATGAATTCTGCAGCACTGCCTGAGCCTTGAGGTCAAACACAGCCGCTGATGGGCACGGCATTGAAGATACACAGGAATAACATCACTCTCTGCTGCAAAGAGCTCCAGAGATCCCATCCAGGGAGAACTGATGCATTAAATTTCTTGTCAGAACTATGTGTTCCTGTACATATGGAACAGGCACACCTGTCAGCTCCAGCAAACAGGTTTTCATTCCATAGCAGCCCCGTTCACATGTCATAGAGCCTAAGCTGTACAAAGCTCATCTTCTATCAGTTCATCTGAAAGAATCTCAAGGAGAGTAACTTATAAATTTATACACTTTGTAAGTTTATAAACTTATAAATAAAAAAAACCCCTAAACCAACCACACAGCTCCCAAATAAAGCCCCAAACCCTCAAAAAAGCTAACCCCTCAAAAAAGTGAACAGTAATCACAAGCACAAGCTCTCAGAATTCTGCCAAGTGCCACAGAACAGAGTGGGATGCACTGGGGAGCACTTACAAGATTGCTCAAGGAAGCACAGAGACCTCAGGGTGCACCTAAGATTCTAAAATGGGTATTTTTAATATCAACTTTTATATTTTTGTACATAAAGTTGTAATGGTTTAAAGAAAAAAGAAACCAAAAGCCAAACACTTCTCTGACCTCTGTGAGGTGCCAGGCACATGCTCAAGCACAGGAAGGGGATTTGCTTTTGGGTTTATTTCCAGGAAAGCAAGAAAACAACTGAATTAACAAGTGGAGAGGAAATACCAGTATTTCATCCAATGGAAGGGAGCCAGGGCAGGTTTTTCCCAGCACAGCCCTAAACCAGCACAATTTCAGGCCATGGGAAGAGAGAGCACTGGGGAGCAGGGGGTCACAGAGCTGGAAACACTTGGTCCCAGTAACTCCCAGTTTGCCATTCCCCAGCTGGCAGCATCCCTGTGGATCCGTGCAGGGCAAGGGGGCATGAGGGGCAGTAATGGGGGTTTGCCCAATTAACAAATTAGCATTTGGCATTCCAGGAGCACTGACATTTTCCCAGGGAAGAGCTCAGGCACAGTGCTATCAGAGGAGCCTGTTCACAGAACCCTCTCATAAGAGCAAGAAAAAGGTGGATCATTTTTTCATATGTGTATCAGTAGACTTGAAGGCAAGCAGGTATCACAAGTGTTCATCAAATTCACTTTAAAAGTCAGTTCTCCCTGCAGCTGGGGGTTAAGTGGTAATGCTCTCCTAAAGCATTACAGCCCCACAGCCTTTTAAAAATTAAAGATTAAAGAATCAGCCTTCTGAAAATTATAAAGATGAAACAAGACAAGGACCAGGAAGTTTGTAGGGGGATTTTTGCCCCACCTTCCTTTCCCCTCCCTTTTTTTAAGCCCTACATGATCTACAGATGCATTTCTTCCCATAAACATAGTGAAATTGTTTTAAATAGTTTTTTTTCCACATGGGCCACTTCCATGAAAGCTGAGTGCAAGTCTACAAGCATCCCCAACAAGAAGCTTAGGGAGTTTTCAGCAATCTAGAGGGGAAAAAAAAAGTCACAGACAACAACTTTTTTTACCATCTGACTTGAGCCCAGCTTCTTTCCTTTGCATTACTTTTTTTTTTTTTTCATGTAGAAAGAGACAAATTTTATTATCAGTTTCTGAAGGTCAGTACAAGTCCCAGAGCCTTGTCTGGGGAGTGTGCAGTTCCTCAAAATACCTCGACACACTGCTGGGGAGGAAATGTTTATCCCATTATTCCAAAGCTGCACTGAAAAGCAGGGACAGGACACATCTGAGCCTCCCTTAATATAAGAACTGCCTGATCCTGTGCCACTGCACAACCCTAAGGAAATCTTCATTACAATTAGAGAACAAGGTACTAAATTACTGCAAGTAAAGTGGACAGCCCTGGAAACCACAGGAAGGGAATGAGGAGCCAGAAATATGGTTTTACTGGGTCCCAATTTTATTAACACACGTGGGAATGATTCAGAAATTACTTGTGTGGAGTGCACGACCTTTCTCTGCAATTCCTCTTGGACACAGCAGCTGATTCCAGCCCCTGCACACCTAGAGAGGCCCTGCAATCACCATGAGGCCCCACCTGAGGTTACCCACGCCAAGGTTGGGCAGATAAAGCAGATGGATTGTATCCAAAGCAAAGCCTGGAATTCCGGTTCTGTTCTCTGACACCATTCAGGACTATTTTCCTCACACATGCCTTGAACTCTGACTCCCCAGGGAGCAACACCTTCTGCTGACCAACACTTGTTTGAGATCTCTGACAAACTGCAACAAAAGCCAATTTGATAATCTGATCTTTCCAAGGGAATTTCCATATGGTTAATAAGTGGGCAGGGAAAATACCCTGCTCTGCCCAGACCACTGACACATAGTGAAAGGTGAAAATCAGCATGCCAAGATGGGAAGTGCCAAAATGATTCCTAAGGAGCAAAAGTGACATGGAAAGGAAAGGAACAAAGCTTTTGTTACTACAGCAGAGGAAGAGGGAAGGTTTCGATTTTTTCCACCATTTCCTTTAGGACTTCGGCATTAATGGATTTGTCTGCATCTTTTTGTCCTATAAACGGCAGGAAAACCCCCAAATACGGCGTCAAACTACTTATAAACCTAATGAGCTGGGAGTTTCCCAACTCTTCTGGGCCTTTTGCAGGTCATCCCTTACTATCTGTGGTGACAATGAACAATACCAGTACCCAACCCCCCTCTGCAAGCACAGACCACGCTGCTAGGAACTGTATCCTTCCTACTGGGAAAAGGATTTCAAGGAAAACCATTTCCTCCTCCAAAACAAAACTGGAACTTGAGGAAGATACTGAAGGATTTCTTCCAAATCCCCTATAACTGAAAGCAAAGATTAATCCTTTTCTATGACAGGACTATTCAGCTGAGCTGAGCACAACCTGGAAGATTTATCACAGTGAGCTAATGGATGACACCAGATGGGAAACCCCCAAAACACCCTCCTAGAAATACTCTCAGGAGAGGACCAGTAAGGAAACTAAGGACTGAGATGGCAACAGTGACATACAGACCATTCCCCTATGGATGTCATTGCTGGACATGAACTGCTCATCCTCAGCAGCCCTGGGGGCACCCCAAACCAGCCAATTCAAGCACTTTCCCCCTCAGATGTGTTCCAGTAATACTTCCATGAAAAAAACAATAATAAAAGTTTTTTGTAGCCATCCAATTACCACTTTTATAGTGTTTTGGGGGTTTTTTACATTCTTGTGCCTTAAAGTTCAAGCTGCAAAAATATTCCACAGGTTTTTCTAAAAAGAAGAAATGCAGAGATCCTCAAGGTTCCCCAGGGTGGAAAAGCAACATTTTTCTTCTACAGATCACAGTTTGCATTCAGCTTAAGTTCTCACCCTGCCTACTGAGGCATTAGGGAAAAGAAAGCATGGAAAGGCTGATGGCAGCTCGCCATCAAGATCCAGCATAGCCTGAGCCCAGTGGAAACACTGAAATAAATCACATTTTGTCCTGATGAGAACTGCAATGGAAGCAAGATAACAGATGAGCACCATTAGCAGCAGCTTTTGGAAACATGTTGATGTGACTATAAACACAGCCTCGTAAGCTAAGTACTATAAAATGGAATACTTCCTTACCCATTTTCTTGTCAATTTTCTATAGCTAGCTAGCTAGCTATAAATTACACTGTAAATAATTATACAGTAAATGACTCCTAGCTGCTGCTAGGAAGATTTTCAATTTTCCTTGCCATACTCCATTTACCTGTGTTTCCATTAAAAACTGTCAGTTTGGAATTTTTAAGACCAAAAATGCAGGAGACAGCATCTACAAGTCCAGTGAAGTTCAAGGTATTATCTCCTTTCGGATTTTCCAGCAGCAACACACCATCTAAAACCAAAATTAAGAAGTTAAAATGCAGTTTGGAAGCAATATCCAAATTCTAATGATTTTCTAATGATGCTAATTACTTCCAGTGAGTTTCTAAGCCACTGGCAACACTTCATCTTCCCAAATTTTTTTAGCTGGAAAGAAAACAGAGAAATGGACTGACGTGTACTTCAGATTTATAGTGTACAAGTTATATCTGCTTTTATGAACAAGGCAGTCCCATTTGTATGTCACTGAAGTGTAATCCAGTATTATATTGGCTAAAAGCTGCCACACTGTGCCCTCAGAGATGGTCACCAGCTTTTCCAGCAGGATTCATTCTCACTCAGGGAGCAGCTCTGTGACCGAGTTCAACAAGGCACACTTACTTCCATATATAAATTGTCAGCATATGCAGGAAAAAAATTCCCTAAGTGCATTTAGTTTTCCTCTCTTTTTAATATATAACTCACCCTTGTAACATCACTGCACTCGTGTCCACTGCCCAAGACAGTCAGGCTATTCTCTAGTTTTAAGTATTCTTTTTATCTCTGTACTTCATATCTGAGCTTTTCAAACCATCTCCTCCACATCCAGGCCTCACCACTGCACAGTGCTACAGCAGGAATTACAAATTCTCCAGCACATCCCCAAATCCAGAGAGTGCACCCTCCACAGAGATGCTGACACAAACTCTCCCTGGAGCAGGAGTAACAACTCCTGAGCACACCTTAGTGTTTCCCTCAGAAGAAATAATGGACAGGTGTGGCTGTGCTCTGAATAAACTTCTTTTCAAGAATTATTTAAAGCTCCTATTGAAAGGGAGGCTGCACCATCTTTCAAATGAATTCAGGCTCCAGCATTCACCACAGCTTTTCCAAACTCTCCCTTACACCACCCCTGACAAATCAAGCTGGGGATATTCATTCCTACCTTGCTCTGTCCCATTGACACAAACTTTGAGGTTGACGTAGGCACAGGCTGGGCCAACAGATTGACACATCCCCCCTCTGACCAGTGTGATTTCCAGCTCTGATCCCTTCAGCTAGGGAGAGAGATTATCATTGTTTCAATATTGCTTTATTAAACAAACACAGCAAAATATTTTTCTTCAATAAACAACACTAAGATCTTGCCTTGTTACACTAAACATGATTTACCATAAAATAGGGATTTTTCCCACATCTGCCTTCAGTGACAGTGCTTCAGACACGAATCTGCCCGTACCAGACGTCACGAAAGCAGGGACACAGCCTGATTTTCACAAGTGATGAGCAGTGATGACACTCTCTCAAAATATAATCCCAAAGCAAATCTGCCTGAGGGGAGCCCTCTTCCAGAGAAATTCAGAGGATTGACCAGGGCCCTGCTCTCAGGCATTGCCTGGAGAAGCCTCCACTATCCATGGGGGCCACTGAGAACCCCCTGGGTCACAGCTGCCTTGGTACCACCAGCCTTTGAGTATCCCTCCAGGAAGTACCAGTGACCTTTCGCCTCGAAGGACAGTTCTAATACAAAAGTCTATTAATCTAAAATCAGAGCAACAATATTTTGACTGCTTAAACAATGCACTAATCCAAGTACAAATAACTGTGTATTAGGTTTACAAAAACAACTGCCTCATTATTTACTCTGGTATCCACGCAGCTTGATTTTCAAAACCACCACGCATACCGAACCCAACTATTTTCTTTTATAAACCAAAAAACACTAATACAGAAAGTTATAAATGGAAAACAGTATCTGCTCTATCTCACAAATAAATATTGACACGATTATTCTTTAACTGGAGCAGGTTGTTGGGTTAAAAGCAAATCAGATGAACCGTGCAAGCTTCTCCTTCTTACTTGGGTTGTTTCCTGGATGAGAACTTCCTTTGAGGTAGGCACTGGGTAAGGCTTCAGGTCTGCCTTTATTGTGGCAAAAATGAACTCGGCGTGTTGCTGGATGACAGTGTCCAGGTACTCCCCCTCGGGCAGGGCCCTATAGTACACCGTGATCTCATCCGTGGGGACCAGGTTCCTCTGCAGGACACACAGACACACCATTACCGACAGCAGGATCACACACCAGGAGAGGAATACTTAAGTTAAAAAATATATGTATTTATCAAGCATTTGTTAGAAGTTTCCTCAGAAGATTTAGAAAAAAAAAAAAAAACACCCTTCTGTCAAAACACCAAGAATCTTAAAACATGGGAGTTCAGGCTAGGTTAAGTATTTTGATATTCGTTATAGCAAAAATAAATTATGGCCTTATGGCATTACAGAACTAAATTTAAATCATCCAGTAACACATGGGAGAGTTTTCATGGCCACATTTCTTCCTGGTTATGTTTTATACAGAAATAAATCTATGTAAGTTTTATATATGTAAAAAAGTTAAAATACATAAATCTACATAGGTGTGTATATATTTTATTTTTAAAAAAGAAAAATTCTACATAAGTGTGTGCATATATACACACATATATCATCTACAAAGTTTTTTAAAATATATAAAATAATAAAAAATAACTATTTTGGTAAAAATGTGTAATTTTTCCAGTCTTAAGCTGAAGAAAGGTCCTTTCCAACCCAGACTTTTCTATAAATCTATGATTTCTACAGCCTTAACTGCACAGATATCTTTTCCAAAACAACATGTCCCACAAAAATCTTCTCTACACATCCTTTAAGGCTCTTGCAAGCGAATCCAATCAGAAAGCCATACACGAGGAGTAAATGATACAGGGCTTTATGTTTAATTAAAAATGCAGTTGTGTAGGTGCTAAAAAGCTAGAAGCAGAGAAATTCTTCAGCCTTTTCTCAATATTCTGTGAGCAGACTGTCTTTCCCATGCAAACTATTTTAAACAAGGTCACAGTTCCATAAACTTCTTGCACCTGCTGGCTGTTTTGCAAGATTATTATGGCTTTGACTTTGAAAATATTTTGGAATAGGTATCTTAGGACTTGGCCAATCCTCTCAAGGGGTGGATGGCCGAGGAACCAATTACCTATTGCCACTCCACACACTTTTTGCCATCTATCCTATAAAAGTAGTTAAAAAATTATAAAAGCGCTTCCACTTGTTCACAAGCCCGGACTCTGTCGTTTTCTTTATGCATCTCGGATGTAACAGCGACACAGTTGCTGCTGCATATTGCCCAGATTGCTGAAAAGGAAATGAAAATGTCTTGTCCCAGAGCACCGATTCCTGACCTTCTTGCGCAGCTTCTGGATGCGATTGATCACTTCCCGGGCAACTCCTTCATCCACCATGGACTGGTCTGGGGTCACATCCAGCAGCACCAAAACCTGAGCAAATGCACAGAACACCAATGAACAGGTGACAAACTGGAAACAAGGTGGAAGTAACACTCTCAGGAGCTCAGGATGCTTTTAGAGAGCTCCTCATGTAAAATATATGACGGTGGAGAGAGTATTTAACAGCTGCAGGGTTCACACACTCCTGGGACATGCTGAACTACCTGAACTAACAAACCCAAGCCAGCTTTCACCCCACCATTCTCCTATTGCTTCCAGAGGAACTCTTCCCTTAATCAAAAAAAAGAAACAAAAGAAGTAACCAATAAAATACCTGAGCATCGGAGTGTGCCTCAAACTGGGCAGATCCCTCTGTCATCTGATACATGAGACGGAGATCTTCCCCATGGAGTTCGTGTCCTTCCACAACAATGGTGCCTGCAGGGTTGGCAGATGGAGAGCATCTCTTACCATCCAAGTAAAAACCCCAATGTTAAATTCAGAAAGCTTTAACCAAGTATCAGACTCCAAACATGTGCAATGCATATATTGGCAATGCAGCCAAACAGCAGTTAAGCACTAGTGAGCAGCACTGAATTATCCCACATTCCCATTTTTCACACAAGCACTTCTCCAGGCAGCAGAGCTCACTAAAACACAGGCGCTTCAGCAGCTGTTTGTGTGGAACCATCTGAATGGAATAAAACTTAAAAATAACCTGTATACTCCACCAACTCCAGATTTCCATTTAAGCAGCTCCCTAACAGATATAGCTGCAAAATTCACACCTACTTGTAACTCTGGAATTGAAGGAATGCTTTTAGAATAAAAGCTACTGCACAAATACTCAGTTCCAATCTGATTCAGTCTCACAGAATGCTTATTCTCTGCTTCATCTTGGCCTTACAGTAGCACTTAAAAATCACAGAACATCCTGAGTGGGAAGGGACGCACAGGGATCACTGGGTCCAACTCCTACACAGACACCCCAACAATCCCACCCTGTGCATCCCTGAGAGCATTGTCCAAATGCTCCTGGAGCTCTGGCAGCCTTGACCATTCCCTGGGAAGCCTGGTCAGTGCTCTACACCCTTTGGGGGAAGAACCTTTTCCTAATACCCACCTTAAACCTCCTCTGACAGGAAGAAACAGTTTAAGAGGAGAACAGTTTAAGATCAGTGTGCGTGGCCATTTCTAATCTACTGTCAGAAAAATAGTAAATCCAAATTTTTTCCTCACAACAGATGAAGAGGGATAATAAGAGGGACGTAGGCCTTAAGCTCGCCTAAGCCCACAGAAGGATACCCTGCCATCCTTGAGGGGTTTGTCCCACTACAGACCTGTCTCCTGGAATCTCTCCAGCTGCTCGCTGCTCAGCTCCTTGATGGCAGCCATGACGGGCTTGAAGGCCCCCTTGAGGCGCCGGCCCAGCACGGTGTGCTCGGGCTCGGCCCGCAGCCGCACCCCGTACCTGCCCTTGTCCGCAGACAGCGTCAGCGCACGCACGTTCAGCTCCTGCAGGAACAGAGACACAGGACACGAGCTGAGCAACAGCCAGGGCCTGCCCACAGCAGGGCCACAGCGCCAGGGAAGTGTAAAGGTGCCAGTTTTGTACGGGGTTGTCTCTGTGGACCGAGTCACTGGGAGAGCAAACGAACCCAACGCTGAACCCAACTTCAGCAGCAGACCCCATCCTCGCCCTCAGCCTTCAGGAAGCAGCTCTCTGTTATTAACAAACAGCTCTCACCTCGAACAGCCCCCTACTCAACAGCCCTTTTTATTTCCCTCTCACAACTGCCCGAAGAGCTAAATCCATTCCCTCAGTGTGCAGTGGCTGGAGCCAATGGCCTGGCAGAGCTCAGGAGGGGAAAATTCAGCTGGAACTGTCCTTTCAGTACACATCGAGCCAGGAAACCATAACCAATCATTTTATGGTTGAGGTTGTACAAAACGGCCTCATTTTGTCTCCTTCCTTTACCTGTTCCTTCCAGCTCCTCACTGCACAGAAAGCCACCCTGCTCAGAAAAGCTTCTGGCTGTGCCCTGCAGCCAAAACAGCTTTACAAAACCTGCAGGGACTTCAGGAGGGGCCCCAGACACTGCAGGAATGTGTGCACCCATCTTTCTGAGTTACACATGCAGTTTTTGTCCCCGTATCTGAAGGGAACATAGTGGTGCTGTGGGAAGTTTTACAAAGCAAAGATTGAGAGGACAACGCTGTTTTCATATGAGGAAAGACCAAGGCTGGAACACTTTGGAGAGAAGAAAGCTGAAGGGGACTATG
Source organism: Struthidea cinerea (assembly GCA_013397865.1). NCBI lineage: Eukaryota > Metazoa > Chordata > Aves > Passeriformes > Corcoracidae > Struthidea > Struthidea cinerea. The sequence goes on along the minus strand of VZTI01004659.1, from coordinate 115,828 downwards.
ACTGGGGTTGGAAAACGTGAGGCACAGTCCTGCACGTACATTTCACCGTAATCCAGCAGGTTTTGGTTGCCAGGCTGGCCAATGCTTGAAGCATTTGGTGTTTAATGTCCACTGGATGGTGGTCCACATCACCAATCTACAGCATCACCAGGTACACTTGGCAAACAAGCTATTCCAAGGTATTTAGGAAGCAGAAGTAAATGGCAGCATCAGCATGACAGGACTAGCAAGTAGCCAAACATTTGGATTGAGAAATAATGCTTAAATACAACCTCTGAGCTGCAGCCTAATTCCCTAGGAAGTCCTACTGACATGAGGAGCCAAGAACACAACTGAATCTAATTTTATTTAATACATCTTTTAGGAAATCTAATGAAAATTATGCACTTCAGAAATTCAGTTTCAATGGGGTGCTGCTGGAAATGAGCCCACGAGTTGTAAATGACAACCTCATGGGGGAAAAGAAATAATAATCCAAAAAATAGCACAAATTGAAAGATGACTTTGGGCCTGATTAGATAAATCACAGAGAAGCCAACTCCATCAGGACAAGTTTTCTATACTAATTAGATTAGGGAATCATTCTTTTGTACACATTATCCATTTAAAAATCCAGAATGAGTCTTAGAAAAACAGGCAAATCTGTATCTTAGGTCTGTTTATATCAGTCTCAGTGCTTTGCCTTAAAATAATTCTTAATTTTATCTTCCTAATTACTCAAAATTAGCTACGTAACACATCTTTCAAGTCTCATGTGGACACACTGAGGCAACCAGCCCTTCCCATGACCAGCTGGAAGAGCTGTACATGGAATGCCTGAACATACAAGAGCCTTTTGCTGGTGCCGCATGCCCCAGCTATGGTCAGTCCTCAGAACAGAGACAGAGGATGTCAGAAATGCTGTGCTTCAGCTGGGCTGGGCTCTCTGAGCAGGCAGCCTAAAAAGGAAAATAAGTACTCATTATGCAATAGTGCAAGAAACTAAACACTTCAGGCCCCCCAGCCACAGCTCCTGTGTCAGATAACTCAGCCCCGGCGCAGGCTCAGCCACTGGGTTTGATGGAGAAGTCAATTTTCTGTTTTACAGCAGCCCTACACAGGGCTGGGGGTTGGAGGGAATACAAAGGTTGGATGGAAACAAGATTCTGACTGTGCACAGAGTCAAATTTACTCAGATAAAACCTTTCCCTGGAAGCAGCTGGGAAGAGAAGTCCTGACCCAGGCTTGTAAAAGGCCTCAAATAGAAATGAATAAAATGCAACTGTGTCCAGTTGCTAAAAGCCTTCTGGGTTTATTTCGTTTTGTGAGCTTGGCTATTTTTGCATGACAAGTCTATAATCTGGGGAGTTCTAATATTAAAATCCATTTATTTAAATGACTTGCTGTGTTCTGAAGATGAGAGAGCAGCACAGCAGATCAAAGACTACAGCTCCTTCTGCAAAAGCGATGAATGAAATTTCTGAAGAATTGACAAGTGTATTTTTCCAATTCTTTTGTCAGCAACTACACGAAATTAAATGGTGTAATTCTCCTTACCCATTACCTCTGGCATCTGCAAATTTACTCCTGGCAAACACTGAAGGTTCCAAAGCTCTGAATAGGCAGGAGGTTGATGAACAAAGCTGCAAATGCAGCCCAAGCAATGCTGCCCAGCCTGCCTGTAATCACTGACCTCTTTAGCTCTGCACCATCCAGTAAACAACAGGATTGATTGCCATGCAGTGCAATAAAACACACACTCAGCTCCTGCAGCAGCTTGTTGAATTTTAAGACACATAATAAAACCAAGACAATAGACAGTACGTTGTGTTTGTGCTTCCACAAAGGCACCTGAGTTTGTTGTAACTCATCTCTCCAGAAGAGACCCCTTTGTCTGCAGCAGCAGAGGAACACAAATCAAAACATACTAATGTACAATCCAATCATGTAATAATTTACAAATGGTTAGCTTCTCTGTTACCTTTCATTAGCTGTAGAAGCTGACAACAAATTTTGGCAACTACCCTTCTGGAAGTAATTTGAGGAAGCAAACCTCATCTCCCTTAAAATTGGATTCTCTAGAATCTACAAATCCATTTTTCAAATCCAAAATATGGGACAGACACTAGCCTAAATTTCACAAAATTCTGCTGTTGAAGAGACCCAGATATTGAAATGATTATAATTAATAATAACAGCAATTCTGAAGCAAGGAATCATAACTGCCAAGTCTAAGAGCAATAATCAATAAGTTAACATGACAGAAAAGCTTTACAGTCCCACTTGCAGATCAATTACTATTTTTTTAATTCAAATTCCTCTAGTGAACAATTCTTAAGCATTTAACTCCCACAGTAACTAAAAGCAAGCAGCACACAGCACTGATGTAGAGGTCCTGTGCACTGAGCTGTGACTTCCTGAGCCAGTGCTCATTCCCCCAGCAGAATTTTTAGAGACTTTCCATAGATGTGTATTTATGCTTGGGGAAAGCTGGTGTTGCTAGAATTATATGTAACAGAAGTTTCAGAGGTTTTCCTCTGCTTCATCTCCTAAATCCCCTGACTGACATGGCTGCCCTCACCAGGACAAGTGAAATGAGCTGACCCCTCCTTGGGAGGATGCACATTTTTGTTCTCTCTGTCAAGGTAAAGCAGCTGATCTTGACAATGGCAACTTCAACCGCAGCATGACAGCACATTTGAAGCACGTGAGCAGATCTGCTGTTACAGATACCTCACTGAAGGGAAAAAAGAATCCTAAACCTGCCAAGAACAGGCACAGGATAAGGGCCACGCCATTTCTGCACAAGGAAAAAACCCCTCAGATCCTGTACTGCCAGGGCTTAGTGGGAACAGAACAAGAATTTTTTGTCACTGATCCTTGAAGATGGGTTTCTGAGACTGCAAAATGGTCAGATTCCAACAGCCTCTCAGTCCAATGTGGTCAGTTTGCAGGATTAAGTATTCCTCTACACTAAACTGACTTTGGCACATCACCCACTGATATCTGCCTGTTCATTACAGCTCTCCTGGAAACTCATTCTACCTCTGAGTTGTTAATACGGTCAACAGGGAAGGTTGTTCAGGTAACCAACAGACACAGTCCACTTAAACATCATGTTCTTACCTCGAGTACGTACTTCTCTAAAGACCTGATGTTTTCCAGAGCCTCTGGATCCTGGTGGATAACTACTACTTCTTTCAAAGGATACTGAGGGAAAAAAAAAAAAACAAAACAAAACAGAAACTTAACTATTCAGTTTCCCCAGGTTCCTCCCGAAGTTACAAAGCTGTTACACATTCCCAAGGTATGACAGGAGATGTGAGGAGTTCTAACCTTGACTGGGATGGTTTTTCTGTCTCTGATCACTCGTCCCAGCTCAATCACAGACTGCAAACAAGAAACGGCATTTTCAATTTTTTTGTCGATGAGATCCTCCCTAGATTAGAAAGGAAACATTATAATTGCTTCATTTTCATCACATCTCTTTGAGCAGCTTGAAAACATCTTACCCCTTTCTCTGACATTTCCTGCAACAGACTCAATTATGCCCTGGTTGGGGCAATTTGAGAAATGAACAAACAGGCTTTTCCTCGCTCTTTGTGGAAAACATGAGGAGGAAATAACTTGCTGAAAACAAATAGCAGAGCTATTTTTACATCTTTTGTTAGCACCTCTCACAAGGTGGAGAGGATTGAGTCATAAAACCTATTCTAGTAATAGCCAATAAAAAGTACAATTTACATTAATAATATCGTAAGAAGATGCAGGAAGATATTATAAATAGGGTACTTACAACAACAATTAATTCCCTGCAACAACAATTCACTGGATCTCAATTTATCATCTTTTCCAGAAATTGCAGATATTTGAGCTTGATGTTTTAGAGTTTTATCATCTTTCCTGGCTCAATAATTTTAACACCCTTCCATTTTGAGGCAAGGCAGGGTTGGAGTTTTTTTGCCTTTTGGGGTTCTTTTTGGGGGTAGAGTGGGGATAGAATTGGGATTGATTTTTGGTTGGTTTGTTTCTTTTTTTTTTTTGAGGGAGCTGACATTTACATCTTATTTCAAATGTAAGAGCAGTGAAATGTTCTGAAAATGTGTTTTTGCTGATTTATTGAGTAGATGCACTCATTGGGCAGCGCCTTTAAAACCACTCCGATATCAAAGCAAGAGCAGAGGTACTGCTTAAGAAGACAAATATGAATAAAATGCAATGAACGCTGATACTTGCTGCAATCTACGGAACAAAAGTACTGGGATAAAAACCACAACTCCAGTAAGGACTGGCCAGAAAAACAGAGCTGGTGAAGCAAAACTTACAACTGAAATATCTGCTTCATTAGGGCTTTGAGATGGTACCCCCTATTTTGAAGCTTTTGTTCTTCCAAAAGCCAGTGCTTCAGGATGATCCTCCAACAACTTGGAAATTAAAAGATGGAATATTTTGCTCCCAGAAAGCTTCATACAGGATTATGTGGCATCACTGAACAACACTGCAGAGCTACAACATGACAGTATTTTTCACAGACTGAATGCAAATCCACAAAATTTAATGCAACCCATCTGTTCAGACACGAAGCAACCAAGCATGACCTCGGAGGGGTTTTAACACAGGTGGTGAGTCAAGCTTAGTTGTGGAAGTGGCCAAGTCCCTCAGCTTCAGCTGCACTCACCATTCTGGTGAAGTGGTATTTTCTGTAACTGCATCCAAAAATCTCTCTTACTATTAATTGACAATATTGTCCTTATGCTGAATCAGAAAGCTTTCACAGTAAATGCAATGACGTGCTTTGAAACTCAAACTTCAACAATAATCTGGATTTAAAAAGGCTTTTTTTTAATGGGACAAGGGAACAACTGATACACAGGGGATCCAATAAATTCCACGAACTAGTAACAGACAAACCCAAACAAAATGCACTACAGAGGAAAGTGGTGCAAGCCCAAATACATCCCACATTTGCATGATGCAGCAGCAAGTCAGCACTAACTGCAGTGAAGAGTGACTAAGCCACTTTTAAATGCTCATACTAAGCCCATGCCTGAACTGAGTCCCTGCAAACAGCTCCCCATCCTTCCCTTACTCCCTCCTGCAGGAGCCCAAACCTATTCCTGGCAGCTCCCTGACGAGGGTGGCATTCCTTGATTACATATTCTTCACAGCACTTGCCCAGGGAACAGAAAATCAGCACCATCATTATGTCAATCTCCAGCTCCCAGTTGCAGTAACTCTCACTATGAAAGCTCTCACAAAGACCATACACTCTCCTCGAAGGATGCAGCAGCCATAAAAAAATGCACCATTAGAGAAGGTTTAAATTTTTACACTGTAAAGTATCAAGGTCAGGTCCCCTGCCCTTGAGGGTTTTCACACTGAGCTGCAACACTGAAGGGAAGTTTTTTCTCATATTTTCAGGGACCAAGAGCAGACACTGCTGCAGGAGCTAAAGGCAGGAACTAACTTGCAATACCAGTGATCTCTCTGATCCTTTAGGGCCTTTCACAGTTAGGCACCAAAGCTTTGAGTCAACACACAGTTTGAGGTGTAAAAAAAAGATATTCCCGTCCACCATAAGAAAATATTATGAATTGGGAACGTGCACTCTTCCCAATTGCTTTCCTTCCCATCACCAGTCCTTGAGGGTAACACAAATCCACTGCCTAAACATGGAGGGAAAAGAAAATTCCCAGCTAAAATTGAGGGTGGAATGTGAAGTGTATGGCAAGTAAAATGTTCTACAGCAAAGAGACTAAAATTCATCAGATCTTCATCAAAACATAAACATCCTGTGCTCACAGAAAAGAACATGTTCACTAGCATCCTAAAGTTTTTTCAGAGACAGAGGAATATTTACATTATTAAAGAAGTTTGTTTTCTTGTTATGCAGTTTTAAACACAAGTGAGGGAGCACTGTTCTGTGAAAAAAAAAAAAAAAACAACAACAACAACAAAAATGAACAAAATCCCCCAACAACCAACCAAACCCCCATTTTGCCACCTAAGAGCTGCCTCTTACCTGACTTGGGGGAGCATGAGGTAGTGGATGCTCTCAGTGTTCTTTTCCTGGACCGAGGCTGGATCAATGAGTGTTTTCAGATTCTGGTACATCAGCTCAGTGATAAATGGAGTATATGGTGCCTGTAATGTTGCATTCAATCACCAGCTTTCCTTTATTGCTTGTACATTATGAATCAGTAATACCATGAATTACATAAGGGCAGTTCAGCAAAAACAATGCTTACACAGTGTCTGCAACTGGGATGTTACTCAAAATGCAGACTGAAATAAATAATGGAATTCATGCAACTTATTCACCTCCTTCCTGATATTTAAATGTTATTTTTGGGAATCAGGGAAGAGATTATAGTGTGTCCTTATCAATCAGGTGATATGGGCCTTCTTTTTACTACCATGGGGCAGATAAGCAAATAAAAGGGGGAGATGGAAAATGAAGTGTGTTACACAAAGATGCTTTTACATTAACTGCATTGAAGTGTTACTGAGAGCAAGGTGCAATTCCCTTACCATGAGTCTGCACATGGAGAACAAGACACTGAACAAAGTTTCCAAGGCCATAATGCAGTCCTCAGTCCCATTCTCACCCTAAATGAAGAATTCACCAAGAAAAAAAGCACTTTTAGGAGCAGGGAGTGCACTTCAATAGGCTTCCAAAGTTTCCTATGTTGATGCAATACACTTGTTTTCCAAACTGTAATTACTTTGCTCAATTCCAACCAACAAGTGCAACAGAATTATTGGGCATTTTGGTTGGTTTTTCCCACAAAGCAGAGAGGAGAGAAAACAGTTAACTTTTGCGCCACTCTCAGGCACAAACTGACAGCATTTAAAGCCAAGATCTTGTGTGGAGCTGCCACGAATCCCATGACCAGGGACTGCCAGGACTTTGCTGCCAGAGCAGGACTGCAGCAGCTGATCCCTACCTTGAGCCTCCTGCGGTTCATTCTGACATACCAGTTGGTCAGAACATCCACAAACTTCACCAGCCGAGGTACCACCGTGTACAGCCTGTAAGCTGCAAGAGAAAAATGGTTCCTGCAGTTCAAATCTGCCCTCTGCAAGCTCCTCACTTAGAAACCACATCATCATTTAAATGGTGTTAACCACAGCACTGGAGCAGCAGCAAGCTTCAAGAAGTGACTAAAATATTGATCATGTTCAAACTGGATTTTGAATATGCGCAGCATCATTCTCATGCTCAAGACA
>VZTI01004659.1:71129-108590 GCA_013397865.1 Struthidea cinerea | reverse complement strand
CCCCCCCAACTGCTTCCTTAATCCCACCCAAACTGACACTATGGGAGCCTTATGCTTTTATCTGACTGGTAAAGAGGATAGTGGATAAGAATCTATTAATGGCAGGGGATTGGGCAAATCCCCCATTTGCACATGCTGCAAACGCAGCCGAGGTGCTGCAAGTTGAACAGAAATTACTGCAGAACCAGAAAATAAAATTTTCTTAATTACTGCCAACGCTTCCTCCTTTTGCTCAGCAGATTTAAAACGAGACACTTACCTCAACTAAGTCTCCCCAAATTAATTACAGCTTTTCACTAGTTTTCTAAGGAACAGGCTAAGCTAAAATGCGAAGTAGCAGCAAGGCTGATGAGGTAAGAGATAAACAGAGCTGTATTTTCAAGTTCTGTGTAACCGAAATCATGGAAAGCTGCCAGCACCAGCATCACTACAAAACAGGGAAACAAATTTCAGCTGTTCCTGAGAAAACTGGGGGGGCAGGGGAAGATGGACCTTACACAGGACTCAATTTTCTAAGGAACAACTTGTATTTAGCTTCTCTAAAAGCCAAGAGCTTCTTGATCTCCATTCTGAATCAGTTTCATTAATCAAGCAGCTACTGAGTAAAATGGATCTTGGCTTTAAAAGCTCCACCACGCTTTTCACTGTGTTTTGTAAAAAAGAAGTGTTATTAAAGGCAGAGAACTGGGATTTAAACCTACAAAGGAAATGCCCAGAAGATTCACACCACAGTGGGGAAGACATTATTTAGGGGGGAATTTGTATTCCTAAAAAATCCTAACCTTTCCTCTAGCTGTTCATTATTTAGTTAAGAGACTCATTATAAACAAATTGCTAAATAATCAAAAACCTCACCCTTCAGGGATAGCACATCCTTAACAAGAAATACAGTATTGGCCTGGAAAAATGCATTTCTCTTCTCAATAGCTGTAACCAAATTGTGAAATCTGCTTTTTTGTGACTCAGGAAAAAGCCATGGGTGCACATGGAGACACTACACACTTCTTTTAATGACAGTCATCAGGAGAAATGATGTTTTACTAAAATAAGTGCTTGTATGGGGCACTTTAGTAGAAAATAAAAAGCCTAATAAGGCTTATTGATTTTTAATACAGAATTTTAACACCCCTGAAAGACATCAGGTTTCAACACATGTAACTTGTGCTATTTTCCGTGAATACTGGGAATGGGGCTGGGCCTCCTCTTCTCCAGCTGCACACACTCCTGGAAGGCAAAGCTCTCCCCATCCAGGACCAGCAGAGGGCTGTTCCCCCTCTCTGGAGTTTCTCCAGGCCCTCTCAAGCACCCCAGCCTTGGATGGGGCACAGGTTCATCTCCTTCCCCCCAGCCTATTCAGGTGAGGTCAATCCCACACTGACCCCACTTGGGCTGACTCTCCAAGTGCCATGAGAAACTGGGGCAGAATTAACATAAGTTGGACTTAATGGAAACATTTTTCCAGAGGCAGGAGATCAGTGTAAAATTCAGCTCCACTCGAAAAGCCACTGGATGAAATGGAAGAAGCGGAGCCCAGCTGCAGCGTTTCCCTGGTCAGTGGGGTCTCCTCAGCACTGCCAGCTTCAAACCTGTGTGTTCTTACACCCCATCACCTCCAGCTGCAGGAATATGTATTTATATTTATCTCCTTTATCGAGCATTTGATGTTATCAGTCACCATTATAATCTTCCCTTGTCTCTCCTCCTGAGATTTTTCGTACTTGAAGCGATACGAAATAGAAAATCTTTAAAAAAAAAAAAATCCCCAAACAGGTTTGTAAAAGAGATTAGCACCAGAGTATCATGTCACAGTACACAAATTCACTGCATCTCATTAAGATCTGCCTGACTGAATCCAGAGTTTATGCAGAAAAATAAACTGAAAAATTCTGTTTATTAATCCCCTCCAAATGAGACTGCCACTCATTTGATGAGCACACGATGTTATCTTCATCTGCCACAAGACAACAGCATTTCATACCACCACTGCTGCCTTGGAAGCCTTTGCACTGTCATTTTCCAACAGGAACTCTCTTCTCCTGCTTGGAAGGATCTTATTTTGTAGAGATGGTCACTGACACATCCCTTTTTGTCAGCTTGACCTTCCTCTCAGAAATCCAGAGCAGAAAATTCACTTTTCTACCCTCATATTCACCTTCCTACAAATAATTCTGTTTAAACCATGCACTGATCCAAGATCCCAGGCTCCCAAACTCATAAATGAATTCTCTGCTGTCCCTCAGAGTATTTTCCTCTTTACATGCAGCACAAACTTGCCCAGGCTCTGCTTATTTCTGCTTGGCAACACATGGAACTCAACACAAACCACCATCAAATTTCAAGGATAACACCTTGCAGGAAGAAGCCACATTGTCACCAATGAGAGCCAGCTTTTATCATATCCCTGAGTTGGGTGGCTTGAGGATTCTTTCTTCCTTTAATGAAATGTTCTTAGATGAGCTCACATGAATTTTGCTCCTACCAAATGACCTGATTGAACTACCACAGCAGGATAAACTCACTGGACTGGTCTTGGTGAGAGTGACCATGACATCAGTCAGAGGGGGCAAAGCAGGAGATGAGTGCAGTGCAGGACTGTCCTGTGACCTCATGAGCTCACATCTGGCATTTGGCTCTTTCCTCATTATCTGTTATCCCACTTAACACCTTCCTTCCCAAGCCATCTAAAAATTCTTCTGAGGGCAACTTAAGACCACAGGCATGAGGGGGGTTATTTACTTATTCATGAACAGGAATGACAATGGCCAAAGCCACCTTCTTTCCAATATCTGAGGTTCCAGTGCCCTCAAAAGCACCAAAACCCCTTCAAATCCCACTGTGACTTTATTTGCAAGTTTATCAACTACTTCAGAGGGTTCTTGCAGCATCTCCTCTTTGCAATTAAGAGTCCCAATGTATTGTGAGCATCAAGAAGTACGGGATGATGAAAAAGACAACACACAGGAAGAAAAACCTGGACAATACCTTCTACAGCTATGCCATATCCTAATATCATCCACCCTGCTGCACACACTCCCAGTATGATTCCAAAGAAACCCTCTCCATGGAACCATACCAGGGAAAAACTTATTGCCAGTGCTCATGTACCTCTCAAAATTATTTTGTTCAGCTGACTTGAGCACTGCCCATTTTATCCCTTTTTTTACAGCTTCTCCAAATTCTATTTGGCTTCCTTTTCACTGCTTTCAGTGACTATTATAATATTATTAATTGCTCCAAGCACTGCAGCAGACGTTGTTACAGCAACAAGCTCCATCACTGAGCTCACAGGATTAGCTGTGACAAAAAAAGCCTCATCACTTTTTGAAATCTCATGAACAAGCATAGCAAAATCTGACTTAACACCCATGAAAGCAGCATTCCATGGATTATGGTAGCTGCTTAAAGACTTCCTTCCTTTTATGAAAGCCTTTCATGGAATTTGGGAATCTCTGCATGGACAGGCAAGTTCTGCAATCAAACATGAAACACCCCCAGACCCCCAGAGCAAAAATGCATACCTGCCATTTCAGCTTTGAAGAACTGGATGAGGGACTGGGTGAAAGAAAGAATCCATTTATCCATGATGTTATTGCTCTCCTTAACAGTGTTCTCATTGTAAAGGAATTCTCTTCCCTCATCCTATCATAAAAACACAAAGCACATTTCCAAGTCACCAGGGTATATAATCAAACCTCTATATCCAATTACCTGTCAGCCACCACTGTTTTGGCATCTTCCCTGAGTTACACTGGTTTCCTACCAGCAAACATTAAATTCCAGACACAGGTATGTAAGAGAGGGAGCTATGGAAAACCTGCCTCCCACTGCTGCCTCACCACAACTTTTAACTGCAGAGGAGCCCAGTGATTTGGGCCTGTTAAAGCAGATAAAAACCAGTGCCAGTCCTCCTTTCCCTGTGTGCAGGATGAGCCCCAGCCTCCAGACACAGGGTAGGATCCTTGAATCTACAATAACTCCTTCACCAAGGAGGAACTGGAGGCATTTCTAAGGAATTCATTGTGCAGATGGATCCTATCTGGGGAGCGGGCCTAGAAGCAAGACTGTTACTTTTTTAAGAATATGTGACAATTCTAACACGTTAAAACACAGATGAACGTAGCAACCTGAAAAACCAGGCGGAATTTTTAGCATCCAACATGCACACAGTGCATTCTTGCTGCTTTCCAGAGCACTGATGTTTGCAGATAAAATCTGAGAACTTTGCTGGTTCTGCAGGGCCTTGCAAGCAAAACCATGTCTGTGCCTGGTCTCTTTCCCACTGAACATACTCACAACAGGTTGGAAACAGGTTTTGGTTTTTTCCCCTCAGGTTTACAAACAGACTTTTAACAGCTGGTTTTAAAAGCCTTTAGACTTTCTCTTCCCTCAGAGTCCAGACGAAAAAATCTGTTTGGATTATTCAACCCAGAAACTACAGATCCACTTTCACAGTATAAACGAGAAGATTCATAGGAAAGAAATGCAGGAGAGGAGCAATCCCAGCGTGAGGTCAGCAGTCATTAACCAACTACAATTAAAGGGAGAATTACAAGAAGCATTAAGGCATTATTATACCTGATCCGGGACACTGGGATTTTGCTTTCTCTCTTGCAGGAAGCAGAATACAATGAAGAAGTTGCTTAAACCTGTGCATGAAATCTAATTTAAGCTTTATCACCTCCAGTAGCACATTCTTTTGCCTAATATGGTGCATAGGAAGGATTTCAGTATTTAGAAAGAAAAAATCCATCTGCTGAATTACCAAAACTATCTCCTTAAGCACCTGGATTTTCCACTGGGGTCTTCCATCCCCAACTGAGCTGACATTGCAAGATTTAATGGGATCACAGCAAAAAGCTATGAAGTTCACTTTAGACAAAGGATAAACAAGTGTATTTTGGGGGTAACATCTATGTCTGTCTGATGAATGCTGTCCAGGGATCCTAAAAAAAGACTTGCTAAATATTAGGATCTGGAGTTAGCAAACTTTCTTCCCCAAAGAGGTTGCTAAAACAGATAAAACCAATTGTTTAAGTCAGCTGTTGACTGTACTGATTTCTGAAGTCAGCTGCCTTTATTGATTCAAACAGCAGCTCTCCACAGTGGCCAGGCTGCCACTGCAACTGCACACGTAGTACAAGGTTTGGACTCCTCATTTAGCTCCCACTCTCCCATAAAACCCTGCACTAACCTGCTGTCATTAATTTCAGCTGAAAGACTGAAATTGGTTTCAATAGAAACTACACAATATACACATCAAATCTTCAATTTTAATGAAAAATTACTATAAGAAAGAAATTTTAATCCTGCTTTCACACTGAAAGTGTAGAAACTCCTGTCACTCATCCAGCATTTTCAGTAGACTTCAAATGTAATCTACAAGTCTAAAGCATTATTGCTTTTGTGATTTGCCTTTCTTTCCATTCCATTTCTGAATCTTTTTTCTAAGTTGCATTTAAATATAACTTTTAAAAAAATTACTGTCATGTTACAGAGGACAATCTTCTCGCTGTGGCTAATGTATTCGGGACTGAGTATTCCCAAGTTAAGCATTTTAATGCAGATTCATAATTAAAGTTCCAGCAAATGAGTTAGCTCAAGAAACTGTCACAGCAGCCACTACTGAAAATAACTTTCCTGGCTGATCTGCAGTTCTGCTCATGTTCAGGCTGGGTGGTGCTGCTGCTGTCAGCGCAGAGGAACTTGCAGCCCAAGTGACAGATCCTCCTGGACAGATCCTCCTGGGCTGGAGCTGTGCTGGCCACACCACACAGAGGAACAGCAAAGACAAAGCAGCAGCACTAAGGCAGGATCAGTGGGACCTGCTGCCTCCAGCTGCTCTGGAAACACCGACAGGAAAATCCACCCAGGCTCAGCAGGGACATCCCAGAAGGAACCCCTCCAGCACACGTGGCTTTACCTGCTGTTCCCAGGGGGTGATGAGCAGCAGGTAATTGCTCAGTGTGTCCTGACCCCACAAACACCAGGTCTGGACCTCCAATTTCACGAGTCTGAATGCAGTAGCATCCCACTCATGTGAAATAAAAGGGACTCAACAGCACTCTAATCTGAGAAATGAGAGCTGTCGGGTCCTGGCAGTCCCCCACCTTCCTCTCCTCCTTTCTATATTTAATAAGCTTGGTCAAGAAGAGAAAGATGCAGGTGATTACAGCTTGATAAAGCACGGTACAAACAGCAAATAACAAATTAAGAGCAAGTGTAATATACAACCTGATCTAACTTAGAACAAGGAGGTAAAGATCAGATGGCCTCCAGAGTCCAGACCTCCCTCCCAGTCTCAATTTCCCTACAATGTTGATTCCCTTTAGCCCTGCAGAAGCAGCAAATCCCTTGCACTCAGCTCCCCCCAGATCTGTACCTTGTGCTGCAGGATCTGAACGTTCTGCACCAGGAAGCGATAGGCGTTGTACCAGGGCAGGAACACATCCTTCAGGACATCCCTCACTCCCTCCTCCTTAAACCTCAGGTTTTCTGCTCTTACCACAGGAGAATTGATCAGGTACAACCTGCAAAATAAGAGCACAGCACTTCAAAGCTTAAAACTGCACGTACTGATAGGGTTTCACACTAAAAACTCCACAGGTGACTGTATTGTAGGCATGTAACAAACTGAGCATAAAACCATTTACTAGTTACTGCTACAGGAGTTTTTCTAAGATGCTGCATACAGACTTTGAATTTAAACTTTCGGTTTTTTACTCTAGAAGTTAACTGAAGGGCTAACATGTGCTCAGATGCCATCACAGTATAAAACAAGCAGAGGTTGCAAGGAATTAGCATTCATCTTTAGGATGGCACCTATTGTTTTGGCAATATTTTGAATTCCTTAACCCCAGCCCAGTCTCTTTCTACTCAATCTAGTTGATTTCCTCAGTTATGAAAAGCTTTGACAGAACTGAGGAGCAAAACAAAACAGGCAAACCCAGGGAAAAGAGCAGAAATTAACATTTTCAAGAAAGACAGCCCCAAAAGGGGACAAAGGATGTACCTCCTACAATACAAATGTGCCTCAGCTCCAGAGACAGCTCTGAGGGGATAAAGCAGAGGATCCAGGTGACACCAACTGCTTACACAAGGGACAGAAATGTCCCTCAGCTTCTCTGCTGTCTCTGAGTTCACAAAAAATCATCTTGACACTTTATCCCACCTTCTTCCCCAAACAAACATTCTGTCTTCAGAAATAAACTGGAATCTATCAAGTTAACTCAAAGACGAACTAGGCCTTACTCAGGTATCAAAAAAACTTGAATTCAAACTTGATTTAGAAAAACTCATTTAATTTTCCAAATATGAAAACCAAACCAAACACTTTTTCATTTTAAAGACTGTGGCATTTTTCAATCCAAATTTGTTAACCCATTTTCTCACATTTCTATACTTTTAAAATCATGATTCTAAACTAATATAACTTTACAGGCACTTCCTTTAGGAGGCTTTAAAATCTTAATGGGGTTTGACACAGCACATTCAAGAATACCAGACCATAAATTCTTCAGGAGAGAGGGCTTCTTGCATTAAAACTAATAGATAAAAATAGAGCTGCCAGAATAAACAGACAGTAACGCAACACAGAAATGGGCTTTTTCAGTACTGGATTAAAAAAAAAAAAGAAAAACAAACCGTTTTTAAACACAGATTCATAGAATGATTTGGGTGGGAATGGACCCCAAAAATCACCCAAGTGAATTTGTACCTGAATTCAAATTCTAAATTTACAGAAGTACAGAACAATTAATGGCAATGAACTAAGAAGTCCTTAAATGAAACTAAAATTTAGGTCTATCCTTAAGCCACAACTTCCTTCTATCACAAGTATTTACGTGCCACAGTTTTGGTGGTGCAGTGGTCTTTTTGGTTTGTTGGGTTTTTTGTTTGTTTGTTTGTTTTAATAAAGCAGCCCTACCCTGCCTTACAATATGTAAATGTTAAAAGAGCAGCAATTTCCTCAATGACTCCAATGCAAAGACACATTTATTCTGTGGAAAGAGAAATGAGGCACACAATAAAACAAGAGTTCCATCAGTTTAGTTACAGCCATTCACCTACCCACTGGGCAGAAAATAAAACCTTCCTCAAATCAAGGCAGTGTTATAAAGTTTGCCAACAATGTATGAGAAAAAAAAAATTATCTCCTCTTCACCCCTCTGAACCAGCAGCTTGCTGCATTATTTCTTCTGCGTGTTAAGACCAGGTTAACATGGTCTAAGAGAGTAGGATGTAGCTCCTCACTTCTAACAGCAATCCTCACCCCAGGACAGAGCAAAGCAAAGGCCTGGAAATACCATGACCAGCACATTCCTTCTGACATAGCTCAGCTTGGACAGGTCTCCAGCCCAGGTCTCAGCAATACTGAAATGTAACTGGTTTGGCCCTTCTTACAGGCTTCGCTCAGGATTCAAATTTCATTGAGTCTGAAGTTGGGTTGTTACATTTACTGTGCTGCCATTCTGCTGTTTGCCCTTTCTACTCAATTCCATATTCATTTCACCAACTTGTAGCTGCATTTTCTGCTGATCTCTTTATCAAGCTACTGCTGAGAATACTTCAAAGCTGGAGTTAAAATATACATATATATTTGTGTACTGCAAAAGCTAAAGTATTTCTGCAGGGAAACAGCGCCAAGGAAAAAACCTCAGTTGTAGCTTTTGCTATAAACAGGGAACATCAAGTGCCTCAGAAAAAGCAGAGAACTGAATTGCAGAGCTCCTTCCAGAAATGAGCCCAGGCTGCAATGCTTTTTACTCTCTGTGTGGGTGTAGGTATAAATAAATGTGACATTAAAGAATGAGTACACTGGCAGAAAAATGAATTAGCTTCTTAGAAATTAAAAAAAAAAAAAAAAAGAGAGAGAGACATGAATAATGGAAGTGTAACTTCTGGTGTTTGAGATTTTTTTGGTTTGTTTATAAAAAAGGGAGGGTTTTTTTTTTTTAACAGAAACATCACCTGTGATTTAAAAATCTCCAGTATGAGTAACTCCAACCCTTTTCACTCATACTATTGCAGCTACCAACTCACTGCTACCCTGCTAACACACCTTGTTTATTTGTAAAGAGCAACCTTGATTAAACTTAAGAACTCCACCCTGGATCTGTACTAGATCCTTCAAATGCTAAAGCTTGAAACAATTAGGAACTTCACATTGATTTTTTTTAAATTATCTAGAAGCAACAACCATCTTCCCCAAATAAACATTCAGCTTTCATTCAGCCCATCAGTTCTGGCTGTAGCTGTAACACACAATGTGTGCTAGTTGAAGGTTTTCTTATATACACAAGAATCACAGGGCTCTAGAGAAATGCCCAAGTAGTGCATTCCTGCAGTTATGAAAATGTCTCTGTTGTACCTTTACCTCAAGGTACCAGCTGATGCATGCAGTCAGTGCACCAAGGCAGGGCACCAAGTGACTGTGTAATTACTTTATACGTTCTTGTAATTTTAATGAACCACTTGAACTGTGTTTAATCTCTGTTTGACCACAACAATTTATCTGCACGCTTTAGGCTGCTCCACTTCTGCTCTTCTGGTGCCACTACTACTAGGTGCAAATTATATACTTACATCAACAAAAACAAAGCACTTTCTCTCTAGGAAATGTATAGTGCAAACAGCAAACAAATGTTTTGTGCCTTATGCAGAGACCGTTCTCTAAGACAAGGATTTAACAGTGACCTTGTAATATTGTTATCAAATATTTTATTCACACTACTTGGCTGTCACTGTGGTCCAGAAGCTTCTAAAATTAACTTTCTCCCTGCTGCTAATTGTCAAACCCCCACAAGCAGCCTCTTGGTATGGACCTGCCATGAGCAGGGAGCCAACACATCCCACTGAACATCCACCAAAGGAATCCCACCTGAGTGCATCAGCTCCGTAACTGTTCACAATGTGCATCGGATCAGGGTAATTCTTCTTCCTTTTGCTCATTTTTTGGCCATCACTAGAAAGTATCAGAACATAGGCATCAATTCCCAGAACTCTTGTAAAACACGGATAAAGAAAAAAGGCCCTTCAAATCCAGCTCAATTTTTCTGTCCTAGGTATGTTCCTGGTGGCACAGACATAATTATATAAATCTCTATATTGGCACATGGCTTCTGTAGGATTGTTGAACCCACAAAAGAAACTGAAAAAAACCAAAACCCAACCCAAGAGGCTCCCAAGTTTCAAATCTAAGCAGGAAATCTGTCCTTCCTACCAAAGCTGAGGGAACATGCACTTGTTTTGAATCAACTCCTCCAGCCCACTGGCAAAGCTTCATTTGAAAATAAAGGGAAACAAATATAATTAACTTAAAATTACATCTAAAGCTACATTTATCATCCCCTTTACTCTGCATAACAGGTATAATTTCTTTCCTATTCTTGTTATTCATTTTCTCTCTCAAGGCAGGACTAATCCTGCTGGAAAGAACCCAGTGCAGCAGGCAGCTGGGATGTGTAAGCCTCTCCCTCTCAGGTGCCTCTTATCTCCTGCAGCACTGATATCAGCCTGGCAAGTCTTAACAGCTCCAAAGTCCAGTCTACATTCCATTTACAATTTGCAGGACTTATCTGAAACATTCTTTTGACTAAAAAACTGCTCAGGAAGGAGCTGATTGACACCAACCTGGCAAGGACGAGGCCGTTCACGATGACATTCTTGAAAGGAGGCCTCCCAAAAAGAGCAGTGGACAGCACCAGCAAAGTGTAGAACCTGAAACAAGAGACAACATAAACGTGACTTTATAAACACACCAAGCTAAAGCCTGCATGTCTTCATTAAAAAATTAATGTTTCATTATGGTGCTTTCCTTCAGCAAAGATAAATTCTAGGTCTGGGGAACATTTATGTGGCAAAGAGTCAGAAGAGGAGCTTATTGAAAGTGGATCTTCCTATTTGTAGCACTATCATACTGTTTGCTCAGCTGGGATCTACTAGGCTAGGAGGGCAGAAAAATTCTAACAGGAAGCATTAGGAACATCATGAGGAAGAAAACTGCAGCATTTTCCCTCTTTAGTACAAAAAAGGGAATTCTGCCCCTGAACAAGTTTCCTATTTGCTCACTGCAAACCTCTGAGCACGGGATAGGTCAGGACCAAACACAGCACACAGGACCAGCACACTTCTGTGTGTGTGAATTGTGTGTTCTTCAGCCTGACAGGCAATGGAACATAGCATAAAAGTATAAAAGCAAGTTATCATAAAGGGGAGGAGCCTCCTTCCAGCCCAGCCAAAGGTTTGATCAGGAGGAGGTTGTGGTTACCTGCTTAAATCAGCCCTCACTAGGAAATACGAGAATGTTCCCACAACAAAGAGCAGCATTTGATGTGTTACAATCACTCTGTAAACTGGGACACTTTGGAAATCAGTGCTGGAGCAAGCACAGGCACCTGTTGTTCACAAGGTTGATCTATGATTATATCTGGGAAATTAAGTGGAAGTGCAGGATGATGTGATAATTTCACACTCAGGAGCCAGAGCCTTCACCAAAGGAGGGATGTGTGAGCTGCTGGAACTGCACTGCTGGTAATTACTTTTAAGAAAGTAACTGGAGGGTGGGCCACAGCTCTCCTGGTTCAAAACAGGCATCACACTGACAACTGCTTAGCAACCTTCAAAGAGAAGGTGATTATAAAAAAGCTGTAATGAGGCATAGGAGGTTATGTCTCAGAACTACGTACTTGCATGAAGATTTAGTGGAAAAACACTTCAGTGAGAGGAAAAAAAAAAAATCCATCTGTATGTTCCAAAGTTGTTTTTATCAAAAAGCAGCCTGTAATTGCAAAAGCATTATTCTGACACTTGAGGGTCCTCTGCAGAGGTTGCTGTGTGCATTTATTCAGCAACTTCCATGACAACTCTGATGCTTATCTCAGACAGGCCCTTAACTCTCAAAATCACCTCAACTCACACTGCAGGATACAAATTCTCTTTAGTAAACTGCAGTTTAATTTCATGAATTTTAACCAATACTCCTCCATCTGCACACAAACTTTTGCTCTCAAAATCCCTGTCTTGATCTTTAACTTCCTTAAGAAAACCCCTAAACACAAATATCTGAGTATTTACTCAGATGCTTGACACCTCAAGCCTACAGGGCTGACAGCTCATTACAAACACAGCAGTTCTTCTGTAGTACTTACTAAAAAGTTCCTCATTGACAAACTCCCAGGACTTTCTGCAAACTGGTCACAAATTCTCATATTAGAGCACCCGAATTTGCAGGTAAAAAGCACAAAGCAGAACCAACTAGGAGAGATTTCAATATTCTTTAGGAATTCCTAACTCCCTGTATTAGGAAAATTGTACAGGCAGACTGTGGGCACTGAAAAAAATGCATCCCAGGACACATCACAAATTTTATGCTCAAACTGTCAAACCCAAAGAGCCTCAGCATGAGGTGCCTTAGTTGATGACAGCTGCAAGACTGTCTTTGAGAACCTGTGATCCACATATTCTGATGGAACTCTTCCGATTCTTCCTCAGGTTGTGCTTTTAAAATTCACCTCACTCACTCTGAATATTTTAAAGGAGTGTCTTTCTGCACCTTATTTTAGAAATAAGGTCCACAGACACACTTGTTTCCTGGAAACTTCCTCAATTTCTCTGCTGCTTCACCTTCCATTCACCAAATCTCAGTCTGTTTCTAGGCATGTCCTTGCAGATAAATAGCTGTCAGTCAAACAACAGCAAAAAAGCCATAACAGGGACAGAAATTCACTCCTTTGCTCTACTTTCCACTTAGGAGAAAACAGGGAAGGAACCTTTTCTCCCTTTTTTCTTGAACAACTGTGGGTAAATTAATGATCCTGTGGCTCATACCAAAACCCTCCAGCTGTGAATTCCCTGTGGGCCGCCACATTCCGACCACAACCATAAATCTTGCTGCATTTCCACATACAGAGACAGAGCCTGTCCTACCACTCTGCCTGGACTGCCAGTCTTGAAACCCAGCTACTCTAAGGTTTTGTCCTGTGGCTTTAACAAATATAATTCACCTGGTTCTCCTTCCATGCACAAAGTCATCAAAAATATCACTTTCCTGGGCAATCGCCTTTGTTACATTAATTTTCCCCTTGTCTCCCTTGATTTTTTCTCCTCGTCTGTGGAGTGAACCAGAAGCCACCAGACCTTCACCTCCTGAGCCTTTCCCCACCCTCCCAGTCCTCACTTCACGGCAGCTGCAGTCTCTGACCTGACACAAAACCAATCTCCATTCTCAGTCTTCACACTTCACACAGGATGTGCCAAACAAAAATCACATCCTGTGCTCTCAACACTTCAGAACTCACCTGCTCCTTGTTCTCTTAGACCTCACATCTTAATTCCTTCTGTCTCTCACAAATCAGAAGTGCTCTACTCCAAATCACCCAACACTTGCTGCTAGCAAAGCCCTGGCTCATTAACAGCCAGGAGCACCTGGGAAAGGTGGGAGCAGCAGGAATTGAGGCAGCTGTTTTGATTTCCCACCACAGAGAGGTGAAACACAGCTGGCTCTGGGTAAGACCCCCAGGAACTCTTATGCTGATGCTAAGAACAAAAAGGAATCTACCCCAGACTGCAAAAGGAAATTCTCCTCTTGCACCCTGACTATGGCACACAAGTCTGAGGGCTCACACCAAATGTCTTTATCTTAAGTTCTTCCATTAAAAAAGAAAAAAAGCACTATTTTCTAATTCTTTTCCAGATGAAAAGAATAAAGAGGGAAAATGAAGTTTTTACTTCTCCTTTTGCTACTCAACAGTATCTGATTCTATACTAAGGTATTAGATAACTTTTTGCAACACAATTAAGGGGTTGAAAAGTGAAGACATTTCTCTGCAATCATAAATTTAGTTGTGTTTGGCATCCTGCCTGCTTTGGTTGCTTGGTTTGTTGGGGGAGTAGAGGAGTGGGCAAAGGGAAGTGCCAACTGTATTCCAGAGGAATTCATTTAGCTCTAATACCTCAAGTTACTGGATGGAAAAGTTCAGCTTGGACACAGTCAAACTCACTAATCCAGAAAACACAAAAATTCATCTTAATCTGTCCATCTTCACAGTCAACCTCAAACTTCAAACATGGACTAAACACTTTGCAATGCTAAAACTAAAACTGTACGTAGGCATACAAGTATGTATGAGAACATTAACTACAGAAAATCAGAGAAAAATTTTCACCAATGATGGAAAAGGATTTACCCAGAGTGAAAGAAGCAGATGAAGTTTACAGCTAAGAAATGTGATTTTTTTTGTAAGCTGTAAGTTGTTAACAACATAATGTTTGACTCAATTTTCTTATGCACTCATATAAACCCAAAATTCAGATTTAATCTTGGGGTAAAAATTACCAGGCCATACATTGGCTTGAAATCCTCAAAACACTGACTTCCATTTCAACTGACTCAATTGCAGCTCTGTCTCTAGTAGGTAACTCAAGTTCTGTGATAATTCAGCTGCTGAGATTTTTCCTTACCAGGACAAAGATGTGCCCTGTTACCTAACGATGTTTTCCACAAGAGCTGGGAAGATTTCCTGCTAACACTGTATTTCTACAACAACTTTTTTGTCGCCAAGCTTTAGACTACCTTGTGTTTTAGTTTAAAAAAAAACTCATTACACGTCGCTGTTACATCCAAGGCGCACAAAGAAAACGACGCAGAGTCCAGGCTCATGAACAAGTGGAAGCCGAAGTTTCTTCTTTAATAATTTTCTGACTACTATATAGGATAGATCGCAAAAAGTGTGTTGAGTGGCAATAGGTAATTGGTTCCTCAGCCATCCACCCCTTGAGAGGATTGGCCAAGTTTTAAGAGACCTATTCCAAAATATTTACAAAGTCAAAGCCACAACAATCTTGCAAAACAGCCTGCGGGTGCAAGAAGTTTATGGAACTGTGACCTTGTTTAAAATAGTTTACATAGGAAAGACAGTCTGCTCACAGAATATTGAGAACAGGCTGAAGAATTTCTCTGCTTCCAGCTTTTTAGCACCTACAATTATACACTTACCTGTACAGAAACAGTCAAATTATCTGTACAGCATTAAAGATACAAAAGTATTGAAATGAAGGCATTAACCATTATAAAATGCTGTTAAATAAATATATTATTATTGAAGTAAATAGTAAAGCACTGAAGAGTTAGACACAAGACAACAACCTCATATAATAAAGCAGCAGAAAATTACCATCCTCGTGTCTGGTCGATGCCCTCGGCGATGAAGTCAGCAGGGAAAGCATCCTCGAGCTCCCTTTTGTTCTCGAAGGGGTAGTGCACCTGGGCGTAGGGCATGCTGCCACTCTCAAACCAGCAGTCAAACACCTCGGGCACGCGGCGCAGGGAGCCCTTCCCACAGCGCGACGGGATGCTCAGCTGGTCAATGCTGTGGGACCAAAACCCCCAGGAACCCAAACAAAACCTACAGTTAGGAGAGGCTGATGTTATGCTGGTGCATTAGGATGACAGCAGTTTTGGCTTTTGTTTTAATGACTCTTCGAAAAGCTCAGCATTTCCTTTGACAATCTCTGTAATTTTGATATTAACAGTGTTCAAGACAGAAAAAAAAAATGAAGTTTATGTGTCTTAATCACAAGTCCTGTTACAACTTTTCTATTTTCCCCAAATCTGTTTGGGCAAAAAAACCCCAATTTTTTTTTATGTCTGCTCATCTATTTCTAATACCCAGTGAAGAGTCTCTGACCCACCTTTCTCGATGGAGATCTGTGACTTTCACTCCAGACAGCTCTTCCAGTTCTGCCACTGAACCAACACAAACCACCTGTGTAAGAAAATCAGGGAATTTAGCCAGTTATTTGCACACAGTAGCAATTTTTTTCTAACATAAGGCAGAAGACTTATAGGTCAGTCAGTATCTCCAGCAGTAGCTGATAGAACTGAAAAAAACAATAAAAATTTTGCACAAGGATCTCCTTCCTCAATTTAACACAGCATCAAATGATGTTAGAGACCACTGCCCTGCTTTGATACGACTCATGTTACAGGAACTGGAGACTTGGAAGCAGCAGCATCTTGGCAGGTTATCCAAAAATATGGGATTTTGGGGTGGGGAGGCTTCTCCAAAGAAGCCACAACCAACAACCCCTGAAAATTCAGTGACTGACTTTGACACAAACAGGAGTTTCAGATCCCAGGCTCCTCCCCTGAAGTAAGCAGCTCATTATCCGTAAGTGTTCCATCCCTGAATTGTACATGTTATTATTTAAACTGAAGAAAGGCTCACAGCTACCAAAGGGGTTGCTAAGAAAGACTTTTCTTGGTTTTGTGGCATCAACACACTCTTAAGAAAAATGCAGATTTCCACACCAGACTTGCATTGACATCATGAAACAACGATTCTGAAAAACTGTATCAGAGAAGCAGGAAAGCAAAGCTTTCTTTGCTTTAGGTTTTAGTCAAGTTGAGCCCTCCCACAGCCCTGTGGCCTCTCCCATCTGGCAGGACTCACGAGCCACAAGCTGCAGTGCAAATGCCATCAGCCCCATTTAGAATTGCCATGGAAAAACCCCAGGGTTTGACAGATCTGACAGGGAAGGAGTTAAATCTAGCACCATAATGAAGCTGTAAATAGGCCAGACGTTTTTCATATGAAATAACTTTGTAAGTTGCTCTCAAGATACAAAAAATCAGAGCAGTGCTCAATTCCTATAGCTAGTCAAACATATGCATATGTATATACATGGCAATTGTGACTAAAAGGTTTTGGTGTATTTAATTCCAAAAAACTGTCATGAATTACAGAGAAGACAGAAACTCAGTCTAATTTGGGTTTTAAGACATGATTTTCCCAGTCTGATTCAAGTGCTGATCTGCACTACTAATCATCATCTTCTACTGTTAAAGTACTTTGGAAATGTAAATTTTCATTACTTATCTGTCTTTTTTTTTCTGTAAGGAAGTGAGGCAGGACAATGATTCCACCAGCCAGGTACAACAGCCTGCAGAATGCACACCAACTACACCGGGGGACTGATCCCAGGTAAAAATACATCTTGATCAACAAGCTATTTCTAACCCAGATCTGTTCTTCATTCATGTGGCCCCATAAGCAAACACACAGGCTCAAGTGAGCAGCAGCAGGTGCTTAGTTCAGCACTGCTGGAGGAAGAAAAGGTATTCCTAGAGAACTGGGTAAAAAATGCCCCTGGATACACCAATTACTTTACCTTCACTAACCTTTATATGTGAATATACTTTCACACTAAGCTCTGGGAGAAAAGCTGCTCATTATTTGGTGCTTTTCGAACAAGCACTTCAATGCTGAAGTAAAATTCTGAATATTGATGCAGAACTGCTCCCAGAAATCACGCATGGAAGAAATAAACCCAAGTTCACATGAAAAAAATCCACCAAGCCCCGGAGGAACACAGATCTCCCCCCACTGAATAAGACTGCCTCTATGCAAGGCAGAAGCAAGGAGCCCCTCTGTCCCACGGGGAGCTCATTAGATACTGAAAGGCAAGGGGAGAATGCAGCAAACAGATGCTAATCAAACTCCATCCCTCATTAGGCCGCACCCACTCGTTTCTGCAAGGAGCACACAGGCTTGTGCTCTCCAAGTAAAGCTTCTGCTCTGGATGCATCCCTTCAGGAGCCAGGGCTGCTCTCACAGCCTGGGCCCTCTCCCTACCAGGCATTAGCTCCTCTTCCACGTTATGGTTCACATCAGCTTCCAAACCAGCTCTACCAACATTCCACAGCAGCAAAGACTGCAATAAATAGGCTGGGACTGGGGGCTGTTCAACCCTGTTTCAGCACCTCCAAGACCTAACGTGAAACCAGAGGTCAAAGTTAACCACTGCCAACAAAGTGAACATTAGATCCAGGATTAACCACGTGGGTAGGAGGATAAATCCATCCAGCAGCATTCCCGGAACTCGATGTTCCTGTGGCACAGCCCTGCAGTCCCTACTAAATAAAAATGCTTGTTTTTGTGGGTTTGCCATTTCAGCTCTGTTCAGTACCACAACTGAGGGGTAAGGAGTGCCCACAGAAAGGAAGAAGCCTGCAGAGTGTGTCAGCAAGACGTTCTGGGATTTCCAGAAAGCATCTCATGAATATTAAACAGGAGAAGAAATGACTGCTACAGTCAGCCAGAAGTGGCCTTAATGCAGCCTCAAAGCAGCCCAGAAATGCACCTGGAGAGGTTCCCTCACCCTCAGGAGAGCAGAGCCAGAGCCCTCTCGTTCCCAGCCCAGGGCAGGGCTACCATGAGTGACAAGCCAGGAAACAACCAGAGAACTTCCACAACACCACTGAATAATGAACATTATAATTTGTATGCAAGTCCTATAAAATGAGCCCACGTCTGCTTTACCAACCTGGGTGTTATATTAAAAAATTTTATTATCTAATCCAAATGAGATGTGTTCCTCCGCTGAGGAAATCGTTGGAATTTGAAAGCTTAAAATGATAAATTGTCTGCAAAAATGTGGCAATAAACACAAGCTTCAAAACTTAACTTCCATTATGTGTCTCTACCTGATAATTATGCTAAAAGAAAACTAAAATAAAACTCTGCGAAACCAGTTATTGATTTGTAATAAAATTCACTTTAATACCAATTAATTCACCTTACTGTATATTAAATAAGGAATTGTTATTACTTCTCCAGGATTTAATATGCAAAGCATAATTGTGTGCAACAAAGTGTTCTTCTGAGAGCAAGACGTGAAGAGGCTGCTCTGCAATCCCACATGGCACCAGGCTGCAGTAAAACTGGAGTCAGGGAATTCTGAGGGAATATCATTACTGGGAGAGCAGATGTCACCTAGGCTTTAAGTTCCACATCAGTTCCAATGGTATTTGTTTTTCAAGCCGTATCTCGCAAGCATAAAAAGAGTGAATATTAAAAAAAAAAAAACCCTAACTTGAAATTTAGCTCGGTTCAGAAGCTGTACTCAGCTATTAAGGCACAATATTCAGACTCTGGAGCAAACAGAAATGTGTAACATCTATGGATAGAAATAATAGACCTGTTGGTATTTCCATCATTATTCAGAACACCGAGCCCTGAGGAGTACTTGCAGCTCTTTTCAAAGGAAAGGTCAATCTTCCAAGTTAGACATCATTTTGTTATTAAAAACTAACAAATCAAACCTAGAAAAGCAAAAAAATTCTCTACACACAGGAATACTGATACGGGGAGACTGGACAGAAAATGAAATAATATTAGAGGCAGGCAGTGGAAGTAATGAAACCTTTACACAATCCTTTTCAGCTGTAGAATGAAATACCCAGGCACAAAACTGAAAGCCTTTTTATTACCTGGAAAAAAATTGTTATATCAAACAAGGGACTTAGAAACGTTGGATGAATGTGAAAAAAGTGTGTATAAAATGTCAGTCTTCAAACTAAACTCTAAGTGTTATATGAGAGACAGAAGCACTTGGTTTGTCAGTAATTTACAAACACACTCAGAGCATAAATACAATCAAAATGCCAAGGCTTTCTTAGATACTTAAATCCTAATTGCAGGAGTACCTCCCTCCCTCTCCCAGTATCTCCCAAGATTCCCAGTGCAAAGGAAATAAAAAATGCTTTATGGTGCACATTTAAGCAACAGCAAGTTTAAGATCATAAAATACTTCTCTAGCAGATGTTTTCCTACTCGAGGTCTTTCAGGTCTAAAATGAAGATTAAAACTTTTTCAAATCAGGAGAGATAAAAATAAAGGTTTGGGATGCTGCCACCAGGATTTACCTTCCGTGGACATCCTGACACTGATTACCATTTCCCACCTCCAGCATGAGGAAGGCTTATCACATGTGTCTAATGGAACTAACCCAATGCAAAAAATAAATAGAAATAACGAAGGAAAACAACACACAAAAAAAACCCCAAACCCATTTTACCTTCAGAAAGAGCTTTAAAACCATCAAAATTGTTTAAAGGGTTCACTCGTGCCCTCTGCATTATGCTACCAATGCAGGGTACCCTACAACTTGACAAAGCTCGTTTCTAGCACTCCCATTATACATTTTCATCATTCCACTAGATTCATACTTTTACAGTCTGCTACATTCACATTTGTGGCACTACAAATATGTATCTGCACTGTTCTGCTGCGGTGGACTTGCTTTTATGCCTTCAGCAAATCATTTGGCTTGAAGTAACCAACCACCAGAATTTCAAAAGCAGACAAAGGAGTTACAANAAAAAAAAAAAAGGAAATAAAAAAAAAAAAAAAAAAAAAAAATCTCCTCCTTGCCATTTTCTCACTGCATTTACTACTTCCTTTAGATTTGCCATCACTTCAAATTCTTCTGGGAAAGACAAGACTAATTTTAATGTAAAAACCAAGAAAAATTGCTTGCAGTTCTCAAGCAAAGGCAAAGCAAACCTGTACAGGCACAGAAATGCACCCAGAAATATGCACAGATCTGTCACCTATTATACACGTATAGACGGGTTACACAGATATGCTGCTAAAACATGTTAATAGAACTTCAGACTACAGCAGCCACGGATGCACCAAAATAAGCAAACAACAAGTACAGACAGGCTTTTCTGGCAACTGGAACCTTTTATTTCTTCACTCACCTCTTCCAAATCCTCGCTGACCCACAGAGGGATGGGGGTCCCCCAGTAGCGGTTCCGAGAGATGGCCCAGTCTCGGGCATCCCTCAGCCAGTTCCCAAAGCGCTTCTCCCTCACAAAATCCGGAACCCTGTGCCAAAAATAACAAAAGGATTAATAGAGCACTATGCTCCACTTAAAAGACAGCTGGTAAGAATTGGTTATACTCGATTTCATCCATCAAAAAAGTTCATTTCAGCACTGATAGAACTTGGAGCACATTCATGTTACAGCACCGGCTGCCGCAAGGCCGATGGAGGTGCTGCCAAAAATCACAACAGTGCCGCCTTCTGATCCCAGGTAAGCTCTGGAAGTGAAAAACACCATGCTTATTTTACTGTAAAGTAACTCAGGAAAACGTGTGCAACATCAAATAGATTCATTAGGGATGAAACAATGGCCAAAAGTCCTCAGGACAGTCCAACAGTGGAGGATTATGGCTAAGGGTGATCACAACACAACTGCTTAAATTACATACAGAAAAAAGAAAAGCTACTGATTTTGGTGTTGAATGAAATTCCCAAGATTGAAAAGCCTGGAGCAATAGCATTAAAAGGCACCTTGGATTGTGTGTGGGCATGCAGGTACATGCACATTACTCAGATTGATAGATCATACAAAAAATCCTTTCCAAGCTGTTTATCATCTCACTTTGAATTAGCCAATTAAGAAACAAAACACGCCCCCCAACCACAGAACCCTATCAATGCTTGCTAAAACCTCATTTTGAGCACTAATGGGCACTGAGGGATGTTAAAGACAAGTTTTCATTGCGTAAAAGTGTCTTGGAGCTCAAAGGTTAACGCCAGAACCCGATGCCCTGCAAGGATCCTGGTTGAGCTAAGTGGCCTGGTGGTTTGATTAGAACCATTAGCTTTCTCTCAGGATGTAAACAAACAATTAACTATTTATCCAATGATTATGTGCAGATGAAGAAAAGCAATGGGTTTTATGGTCAACAATATGCTCCCTTCATGCCTAAAGGTGCATTTAAAAGACCAAACTCAAATGAAACTCACAGAAAGAACAACCTCAAGACAGTGCCAGACACACAGAAGCTGTGAATGAGCAGCTCACAACAATAAAGGAGCTCTGGAACTGAGTTATTGAGCAAACCATGGCAGGTTTTGCTGGGTTTGTTTTTCCAGTCTAACTAGAAAGGCCCTTCCCAAAGTCTGAGCTGGATTAGGAGAGCCACAGTTTCTAAAGGGGAAGCAGCCAAGCTACAAAGCACAGAGGGTCTCTTCCACCTTTCTGTCTGAAGCTTTCGGTCCTCTTGTCAAGTATTTCTTTTTGAAGAAGATTTTTAATCACAGGTCAGTCCCAAGAGTAACAAAGATGAAAGGTTCCTTTCGAGGAAAAATTAAAAGAATGGATTCACATGACACATTGAGGTAGGATTTGGCCCAGCAGCAGGAGGTTTATGAAATAAGTGTGAACAAAAAAAAGAAGGAAACTATTGATGAAAATAAAAGCTACTCGCTTTTAAAAGTTTTACCCATGATGAAACCATGTGGAGATCTAAAGCCTTCTTGATGCCAATGTTGTCTCAAGTGGATAAAAACTACCCCTAAAAGCCTCACTAAATATCAGCCTGAAGTTCCATAGCTTCCCTCGCTATTTCTGGAGTTACTTTCAGCTGCAAAGTTGTCTCCTGTAACACTTCTTGAACAAAAATCTAATATAAAAAAATTTTAAACAAACTCAGTGACTCATGTTTCACATGACATCTGTAGCCCTGCTTTGAAATTTAGAAATGTATACAGGCTTTCCCGATTTGGTTCAGCGTGGGACTCATTACTATTAACTTTCTGTGGTGACCTCAGGAGACCCTCTCTCCAAACACAAGTGGAAACTGTACAAAGTTCATTAGCATTTGCCCAGCATTCCACTAATGTGGAAAACTTCTCTTCACATCACTCCTGAACTAGTTTCCATTTCTCAGAAGTTGTTAGACACTGATTAGCTGAAATTATTAGTCCCGTTTAACACAGCTAGAGGCAATCCCCCAATGACATTAAAATGCTAAGAGTTTCAACTCTGCCTCCTCAAAACACATGAAAAATTAATTTTATCCCCAAAGTGGACATTAGCCACAAAAATGTATGTGGTGTGATCCCTCTCTCTGAGCTGTGAAAGCATGTAATTTACCTCTTCTGGTAAAATCATCTGACTCTGCTGCCAGTTTTCAGTGGAACATAAAACACAAACCAC
This sequence comes from Struthidea cinerea, assembly GCA_013397865.1. NCBI lineage: Eukaryota > Metazoa > Chordata > Aves > Passeriformes > Corcoracidae > Struthidea > Struthidea cinerea. Next base: position 85,798 of record VZTI01004659.1, on the reverse strand, counting down.
TTCATCTCCTACGAGCCACATTTGCAACAATGATCTATGGCTCTGTAGAGGTACAAGGCAGGAGTAACACTGACACAGCCATCAAATCAAACAAAGAGCCTGTGTCTCACACACATTCTGAGCCCATCACTCAAAGGAAGCGTTACTTAAAGCCGCTGGGTTTTGCCACTGCAGAGATGTTGCCCAAGGGCAGACACAGCCTCCAGCTGGGATCAAGCTGGAAAAGGGATCTGCAGCAGGAACAGCCACGCTGGGCACAGTCCTTCAAGTCTGGAGCCCGTTTCTTCTACTTGTTCTCACTCGATTCAGCTCCAGATACCTCAGTTTAACACTTACATATCATAAGGGGAAAAAATACACAGTACATCTTATGTACTACATAGTATTATGTAGTACATAATACTACATATCATAAGGGGAAAAAAATAAAATCAGAGGTACCTTCTACTTAAATATTTGATTAGGCTGTGAAAAAACAGTATCCTCAATGATGCAGTTACTAACACCTGATCTTTATTTACAGCAATTCCAGGTTAATGTTCTTATAGAGTTTTTTCAGTTTCTTTTAATCCTACTCGTAGATATTTTCTTGGTGTGGTTCTCCTGTTAAATTTTCATTAAGACACCATCTTGCTACAGGCATACATTAGTTGAGGAAGCGTTTTTTACTCTTCCATCCACACAAGGCAGCTGGAAGAGAAATTGAAAAGCCCTCTCCCAATGAGCCAATGCAATGTTTTTCATGTTTAATCTCACGTCCATCATGAGCCCCCTTCAGCCTGAAAGCACAAACCTCAGGCTCCTGCTGAGTGAGCACTGAGTTTGCAGCTGGGTGTGACCAGAAGGTGCCCAGTTCTGCCTGTTCAGAGCCCCCTGGACTGGCACTGGACACCTTCACATCGCTCCCAACAGTTCCATGAGGCTGCAAGTGAAACACCAAAGCAGCCACGTCTCTCCTGAAGCCATCGTGCTGCAGCTCCTCAAACTGAGCTGTGAGAAACAGGTTTTTTTATTTCCCAACTGGCCTACAATGTGTTTGACCTTCAAATTTCTCTGCAAAATGACACAGATAGGATTTCATACTTCTTTCTCTGACATTTAGCAAGGTTAAGGAGACTGCTGTCTCAGCAGGTCAGGGAGCTCTTGATTCATGGGTGTGGAACAATTGCAATTTCTCCTCTTGGCACCCAGAACAGGGCACTAAATAAACTTCAGGATGCAGACACTGCAGCAGTTGGAAAGTTCAGGGAACTGAACTTCACGACACAAAGGAATAAATATTGCTTTGCCAAATCATACATTAGGGAAGATTTTGAATCAAAGTACATCAGCTCCAACCTGTTTGAATGCTCGTGTCTATCTTACTTTCCCAGCATCAAAACTCTATCATACAAGTTAGAAATAATGAAAATTATTCATTTGCTGCAAATTTCTGTGTCCATTTTTGACTGTTTGTTCCTATTTTTGAAGCAGATGTGGGGTTTTGCTAAATTCATGCATTGCTAAGTCCTCTGCACAGTCAACTCCCACATCCTTTCTTGGTAGCTACTCATTTTCTTAGTGTCTAAAATAAAAATTCCATTTGACAAGGCAAAAAACCCCATGAAGAGCAAAGCAAAACCCAGTCTTTTAACAACATTTATTAAGTTATTACAACAGGAACCGTCCACTTTGCCTTCTAAGTCTGTGTACCACTCAGCACCCAAGTCACACAAGCAATGTGGGCATGGATTTGAAAATAGCAATCAGTGACCACCTTCAACCCCAGAGCAGGATTGGGTCTGGTGACAGCAAGCTACCATGGGCTGAGCCAGTGGGTTCTCAGCACCAATAAATATTCAAGGAACAGCATCAGTTAAAATAAATAAATTTGCTTTCTGACTCTTGTCTCCAGAGGAAAAATGTACAGGATGCAAATAAAAAAATATTCTAAATTATTACATAATCCAGAAGGAAACTTATTAAAAGGATTAAGACATCTGTTCCTTTTCTGTATATCTATTTTGAAGCATCTTTCTTGTGCTCATAACACAATTGCAAATACTGAACTTGGCTTATTATTCCGTCTGAGAGCTCAGATGTGCTCTGAGCTGGCTCACCGTGCCCCAGTCACGGGGTGCAGGAACTGTCTCAAAGCAGCACCATCCCTCTTTTCTGTAAACACAAACAGCACTGCCAAAATAAAACACTGCCCCTGCACAAGCCTCGTGTTTTATCATCAGTTCAACGTTAAAAGCTGTTTCAGATATTACATAAAAACAGACTAATCCTTTCTCACTCTCCAACGTTCTTCTCAGCTAATTTTATTCACAATACTCTCTACAAAACCACAGCACCTTCATGCATTGGGTAAGATTTACTTCATAATTGCTAATTAAAGGAGTTAAGACTATAAAGCTGATAAACAAAACGCTACCTTAAGTAGTGTGATGCAGGGGACCTAATACCAGATTAAGAACTCTTAATACAGCTTTGGTTCTGAGAGGATGGTCCCAGAACTCTCCTGTCCTTTGGCAAGCTGGTAGCTTTTTAAGTGCCACCTGAAATCAGGAATCAGTTTTAAGTCTGGAAAAGAGAAAGTTACTCTTCCAGAAGACAGCTGAGTTATCAGCAACACCAAAGGTGATGAAGTAGTTATTCTCCATCATCTAACTGAATATGTACAGATTTATTTCAATTCCTAGCATACCAACTGGGGGGTTTATTTTAGGTGTAGAATTTGGCTTTTTTAAACATTAACCAACCCTTAGAAGACAAAGGCTTAAATTCCATTATGTTAATTTACTCTAATAACAAGCCTCCTTCAACATGCCCTCAAATTGATTTTTAATGGTTTTTAATTCAAGGAGATAAAATAAGCAACTATTCATGGCCTTTTGACACTTTAATTAGCACCAATCTATATCATGGACCTAATTAAACATGGGGGGGAGGCGGGAGGGAGGAGAGGGGAAGGGAGGAAAGGTCAGTGTGTGCCAGGCAGAATTTCCACTGCAGCAGCCTCTGCTCCTCAGCCTGGGAAAGCTGCTGGAATGGTGCAACCCCACACACACCACACGAGCCTGGGTTACCTCCACCGCTGCATTCTCTGTTTATGTGCAGCTTACAGGGGCTAAATGAACGGTGCTTTCAATCATTTTGATCTCCCAATGTTTCTGTTCCCTCTTTTCTCCTGGTTCCCATGGCAACCAGCACGTTGTGGTGTGACTGCAATGCTGCTGCAGACGCATCCCCGTCACCGCTGCTCCCGGACACGGCGGCGCAGCCCTGACCTCCAATTCTGGCACCCGCTCCCACTAAAAACCCTGCTCTATCTCCCTGGTAGGACCCAGGCACCCTGCTAAGTGCTGTTAACATTCCTTATCTTATCAAGGATCCCCGCAGCCCGAAGCCAGGGAGAAGTGAAGCTTCCACTTTCCTTCTCTCGGCACAGTTTCCTCGGGAATATTCTAACATTTACTGTCACAAAGTCCTTTTGTAGGGCATCAGCACTCAGGATCCATTTCAATCCACATATATAAATACATCTGCGTTCCTGTGACAGTGGCAGACATTCAACACACTGCTCACGTCACAGATTTATCAGGTGCCCAAGAAAATCGTGCTGGAGTTGCTTGGTGAACTGGCATTTGGGGGGTTTATTTCCTAAGCTTTTCCTTGAAGCAAAAAATAAGCTTTTAGTGACCCTTCAGTGGAACTGAGAAGGTCCCTCTGCATTCACGGCATCATCAGCAATCTCTGCACGAGAGGCTCAGAGAGGAAACAGCAAAATTAAGGCACAGCAGAACACAAGCCATCAAAATCCAGTGAACAAGCCTCCAAATTCACTTCTAATCCTCAACCATGTCTGATAACAGACAGTAATAAAACCTTCTCTAAATTAGACAAACACAAGGCTAGCCCTGCAGCAATTTTTTTCCCCTCCTGCTGTAGGCAATGCCACCAATTTGGATTTTTCCTCGGGAAATGTTGCCATCTAGTGACTCCACGCTGCTGTACATATCACAATTGTTACTAGAGGGAGGATCTCATTTGTATTCACGATTCCCCAGCAAGGAAAGTGTGACTGATGACTCAACAAGAAGACTTACAACTGCATGGTGATACTAAAGAAAAGAAAAAATGAAAAAAAATCTACACACACCACGCATTTAAAACTGTTCAAATGAAATGTATTAATATTAACAAACTAAGAAAGAAAATGTCCTATGAGACTTTCTAAAAAAAAAAAAATAAACAGCAAAAGAAGGAAAAAGGACTCACTGGTTTTCTTCCACTGCTCTACAATTCTGCTATGATTTAAAATTCCGTTGCCCTGCTACAGACTCAGATTCCTCATCTGAGCAAAAAAATGACACGTTTAATAAAATAAACATTTGCTTTCTATTGCAGATGGGCTCCACAGCCCATCCCTGCACAGCCTCAGGGTTTCTGACACAAACAGGCATCATTCCTGATCACATCTCACCTTTCCACAGGTGGCAGACAGTTTTGTGGTCAAAGATGAAAATGACCAGGATCAAAAGCTTCTCCAAAGATTGATGTGCTCGACTGACACAGAAGGCATTGGGCTCACACAGGAGCTGCAGGGAGTGTGTGCAAAACTCACACTTTACCTTCACTCACAGCAAATGTCTTGCGGGTGGCATTTCCAGCAAGAACTAACAGCTTAAGTGACGAAAGTCAGGAAAATAATACCTTCAACCATCAATCAAGCTCTTTATTACAACACCTGAATTCTTCAACGGTGAGAAGATGCCAGAACAAAAGGTTTGGCTTCTTTGAAGTCCCTGACTGTCTCCCATTGCTGCTTTCCTTCCAGTGATGCTCATTTTCCCACTACACCAAGTGCTGCACATCTTACGCAAACAATGTCACAACTGCACAATGTCTTTAACATCAGAAACCTGGCAACAGTTAGAGGTAAATGTTCCAGGAGTTACTGAAGGAGAACTTTAAGTGAAAGAGGTCTAAAAGAAAGAAAGAAAAAGTTCAAAGCTGATATTTAAATACAGACTACAGAGTCTTTTCTATCAGTCTGCAAGAACAGAAGTATTACATCCACTGCCAGAAGGATGAGCTACGATAGTTTGGAATCCTCATTATCAATTGTCCTGATTTATTGGTTACAGCAACTTCAAAATTTTCAGCTTATACCAACTTTGAACCCTGATGACAGGAACTAGTCCTACATTGTAATTATAATCCAAGGTGGCCTGGTTTAGTCTGTGGGTACGTAGAAAATGCTCTTCCAACAAACCATTCAAGAAAATGACGGTGACAACATGAAATCCAGACAGCACCTTGGTGCTGCATCCAACTCTCCTCATCAAGAGGATAGAAAGTCAAGGTCTGACAGGCCTGGATCTTACAGCAGCCAAAACTGCCCCTTTTCATCTCAAATTGTAGCAGTAGTGGGGGCCTGAATGCCAGACAGAAGATAACCTGTTTAATTTAAATTTTCTTTTAATCTCAGTTACACAGTAAAGAACATTCAGTAAAGGAATTTGAATTAAAAGCTGAACCACAGCCCCCTAAAATGCTGTTCCAGTTGTGCATTTTCATCAACATCCAACACAAGTTAATTCCCAGTCTGACTGAAAAAAGGATGGGACAGAGTAGAGAGGGTTTTTTGGCTTCTGGTTTTACAAAAATGCTGGCACATTACTCATGGAACCATTATTGGAAGTGATAGTTAAATTCCTTTTGAAAAATGGAAATAGAGTTGCTGGTTTTAAATTTTGAATGACTGTGGCCTTGTAAGTTGGGTAATTCACTAAAAAACTAATTAGAAATGCAATCAGGTTGCAAAGTTTGTCCAAGTACATTTAATCTACTTCATCAGAAAGGTTCTCTATCAAGAGGGCAGCTATTCTTAAGGGACAATATACCTATCAGTCATTTATAGGAATAAAAAAAGCAATGCAGTCAAACCCATTTTGTAAAGGTTAATATAGTCTGAAAAGAATTTATCCCCAATTTTCTCATTTTCAGGACATGCTGAAGCCCCAGAGACTCCAAAAATAATTTTTTATAAAGCTACATATTATTCCTGTGACACTTTCAGAGATCAAGTCTCTTCAAAGCAGAAAAAGTAGGTTTTGGGAAGGATGGAGTTCCCAAAATTTAAATAAATGAATACTGCAGAAGGCCAGCAGTCTCAATGCCAAACAAAGCTGCCATCAATGGAGAACACAGGAAGAAAACCTCAAAAACACTCCCTTATTCTTTTAAAAAGCTGGATTTTAAAAGCCAACTTTAAGTAACAAAGATTACCTGGTATTCAAATTACTATGAAATCACATGCTGGAAATACATATTATTTATTAATAATTCTGTGATACTACATCTCTACTTGTAGCCATATTCCCAACAAAAAGCTTCTCACAATCTCTAAGACCACATGGTTTTAAGAGGAGTCCTGAGGAATCAGTTTTATGTTCAGTTATGGAATTGTGTTTTGACTCAGGAATTGCCTAAAGGACAAGTGGTTCCTTTAATTCCAAGCATTTTGAATATTGCCAAATGATGTCATTGCCTGCTCTTCTCACCCAACCTTTGCAACAGCAGCTCCAAAATTTGCTTCCACTTTTATCCCCACTACTGAGCACTTCCAAAAAGCACCACTGAAACCCCAAAGATGTGCAGGCAGGGTTCAAACTGATCAGTAATTCTTACTAATTAGTGCCTCCTGGATGAATGGAGGTCACTTAGCAGCTTCTTCTTGAAGCTCTGCTGCTGGAAAAGCAAATCCATCCCATCCATTCAAGCACTTCCTTAATAGGATCATTACATTTTTTTTCTCCTGTTCATGTGAAAATTAACTATGCAGGTCTACTGTCATCCCAACAGTGAAAGCATCTTGAGAAAGCTAATTAAAGCTAAGAACAAACACTTTCACCCCCTCTCCAGCTTATTTTTCCCCCAAAGGAGGATCACAGTATGTTCTGCTATGGAAAACAGAAAGCAACACTTACTAATCCCTAAACTCTCCTGACACAGCCAGACTGGGCATGTGCTGCTTGGCAAAGCCAGGCTGCAGCATTTCGGGGCAGGCTCTATTATGGATCACTGACTTTTCCCACAGATCCCAGTATCTGCAGTGCCTGTAGCAGGTCTACCCTTATGCAAAAGCTGCTCATGGAGAATTTAATTGCCAGCTACTGTCCATGAAAAAAGGCAGCACAAGCTGTAATTGCTCACTGAAGGTTGAGTCACCTTCTTGAACGTCGTCTGAGCTGCTGACAAGAGGCAACTGTGCTGGAAGAGGGGTGGGATCCCAGCCCTCCCTACAGTCCTCATAGGGAAAGACTGAATGAGGTTGTAATCTCCAAGGTTTCCCCACTCACTGGGAGGTCTCAGCCTCCCAGGCACAAGTGATTGATGAGAGCAAGGGAAATAAAAATACAGCTGATGAAGGTGCAGAAGATAAGGTCCTTTTGTTTGTGGTCCAACACACCACAAACCCAGGACTGGCTCCCTAAAAGGCCACCAGCACCAACAGTTCCCTTTTACTGAACTTAATAATGCATTTAAATTATCCCAAACTCATCTGCTGTTTGCTACCCAAGTTTCACACAAGTATTTTTCACATTCCCTATATACATGTAAAAATTTGATTTTTGCCATTAGCAGAATGTTTTTATTTAAACCTGTGTAACTGAGTTTACCTGCAACAATTAGGGTTGAGCTTTTTGTGGGTGTTTGGGGGGAGGGTGGGTGTGGGTTTTTCTTTAAATGCACCTATGATGAAGTAATCAACTTTCTGTAATAACTAGATGACAAAACCTACAACTCATCTAAAAGTTAGTTTAATTTGGAACAATATATACGCAGCATTAAGCTACCTATATTCTTCTTTCAAGAGAGATATTCCCCTACATCCCCAACTCCAGAAAAAGGCATAAAACAGATTTATGGAGGAGACATTACCAGTAGCACTGGGCATTATTCTCCAGCAGCTTGTCCACCATGTGCTCCACCCTGACAAACCAGCTCGGCACAGCTTTGTAGATCAGCGGAGTATCTGACCTGCACGGGGAAGGGAATAAAACAAACAAAAGCATTTTGAAGTGCTACATTATTTATAACGTGCTCTTTAATATTTATTTTTGCACGTGACAGTCCCCTTTCCACAGACTGAGTTCACTGTTGCTGAAGTATTATCACAGTTAAAGGTTGGGGTCTGTTTGGTTTGTTAACTTACATAAACTGTTACACTTATGTGAGTGACTACTTTGAAATCAAGTCCTGGAAAAAAAAAAAACTTTTACAGCCTTCAAACCCAGCAATTCAAGGAATTTGTATAGCAAGAGCAATCATGAGAACGTTCAAACGATACTTGAATTTGAAATTTGTGCTCCTACATAGTACAACATTATGAAATTCAGGAACTATTAAAATGAGTCATATTTCAGCCTTCCACATGAGCTCATTCTGCATCTTTTTTTATGTGTATATAAGCCTGAAGAGCCAGGAAACATGATGCTATGTTTTTAATATTTGCATTTAAAACAATAATCACAAATCATAAAGAAGTAGCAGCACCCAGGGTTAACCAGAAGAAAGTTCCATTCCCAGGAGGAGAAGGAAAGCAAGAGATCCAGAGAAGCATATAAAAGAAGTTTTAAATATATCTTAACATATTCCTTACTTCAGAAAGCAATAAAAGAAAATCCATACGGGAGGAGAGCAGTTTCACAACTTGGGATTGCTTAGAAATGGAAACACTATTGGCCAGAGCACACAGACTGAGCAATTCCCTAAATTACTTGGCAAAATCAGTATCTCCAAGCATCTGACTGCAGTGTCCCAACGCAGTCTCTGATTTATCAGTTCCACAATAACTGCCTAAGGCCTTGACTGACTGTTCAGGTATCACACATCCTTCTAAAGGATCCTGGCATCCAACAGTGGGCACAAGTCACTACAGGAGAGTTCAGACATTTCTAATCCTTCACATCCATCCCAGGATTCCAACTTGAAGAGGGAGAAGAGCCCTAGGGGGTAGGATCTGTCTGTGGGTACAGAGGAGCAGCAACAACACTGAGACAAGAAGCTCATTCTCCTTTAGCATCAACCCACCCCACAAAACGTTTCTTAAAAATACTGCTTTTGTTTAAGTCACTTTGGTCCAGAACTTGGCACAACAAAAAAATTCACCAGCAAAGACCCTGAGAAACTACTCTTATCTCCCATGTGCAGTCATTACTACAAACAGCCAAAGTTTAATTCATTTTATTTACATCCACAGCGAGAACACATTTGAAATCCACAAACTACTGCAGATTAGGATGTAAATTAAAATTGCTACTGCACCAGCCTGACCCACAAAAGAAAGAAAACCCACAGCAAAGGCTGCTCAGACATTAAAAGCTGAACTCACAGTGCACAAAGCCCAATAATAAAAAACACATTTCTTCTTTTAACACTATATTTCAAAAGATATTTCATTTTAACTATAACCTGTATGCTCCAATGTGCTTAAGTGTTAAAGTACCTATAACCTTAAAGGAAATGGTGACAGCTCAAAGTAATAATAATGCAGTTGTGTCCTAGCTATTAAATGCAAACCTACTGATGCTTTGCTACTCAAATTTAAGTCCTAACAACTAAAAAAGGGAACAGTTCAGTTCACTCCTCACATAGCAGCAAGATCCCAGTAAAAAGGAAAGCATTCTCCAAGCTACAAGGTGCTTTGATTTCAGTGAGTATCTCGTTTCAGATGTGCTGAAGAATGATGAATTGCCATCACAAGACCTCGAGTAACTGGAGACAAGCAGAATAAAAATTGGTATTAAAAATTTCTCACGTGGTCTTAACACATTGGAAAAGGAAGACTGGGACAATAGTGGCACCCCAGCTCTGTGAGGAAAGAGCAGCTGACAGGTGGGGCTGGCTGCAGACAGGCCCTGGGGCACAGAGTGGCTTCAGACAGGAAGGATCCGTGACAGAGGGCCAAGCAGGGGAGCCATTTCCCAGGCTTTCAACCTAACACTGAGGCTGTAACACCTGATAACCACTGCAAGCACCCACAGGGCTCTGTTCCGCCTACATGAAGGCAACAAAAAACAGGAGAGGGCACAGTTTCCCTGAATATTTTTCTTCTGGCTGTACTGCCAAACAGTGCCTCAGCAGGAGACTGCAGAGAACAAAACACTAAAATCTGCCCAAGCAGTGACACCTCACACATTTCTGCCCCTCATGATTGGTGAGAAGGTTGAGGAACCCAGGTTCAGCTGGATTTTACTGTAGAATCAAATGAGAAATACCAATTGCTGGGTTTTGTTTTCCATCAACACAAGGGGAAAACCACCCAGACAGATCTAAAATCAAAGTCTGATGCTTACGAAGTTCCTGCCTAACCATTCCTCTCTGTCTCAACTGAAAAAAGTTTTAACTGAACAAAGTTTTGCTCCCCTTACAAAAAGATCCTTTTTCTAAAGACAGATCCTTTAGAAACACATGAGAAGAACCAAATCACGTTAATTGTGATATTATTCCTCAAATGATCAATAACTGAGCCCATGCTATAAAGATGCTCCTTGGCTTTGCCTTCACTGGCTTGGAAAAGACAAAGCTCCACATCTGCCAGTGGAAGAGCTTCCCAAGACTGTTTCCAAAGGAATGGCCGGCAGGAGCTGAGGGACACTCCAGCTGTCACATTCAACAGCTGCTGAACTGCTGCCCAGACCACACAGACTCTCAAGATCTCAGATGTGCACAGAGCAGTTTCCACCAATGTCCTCCATTCTCAGCAGTTCCAAGAAAGACAAATTCTGAAACCCATCTACTGAGTCCTTACCAAGCTGTTGTGTTTTTCACTTTCATATTTTAAAGTTTAGTTGACAGAAAATTACTACACAGAGAAGGACCCCTATTTCATGCTATGTAAAAAAAGAAGGCAAATTTCTCAACATACCAAGGGTTCAACAACTGCCTGGTTTCAGGGAAAAGCAGTAGCACATTTTAAGAAGAGTCTGATTTCAAAGTTTTCTTACATTAATCAAAATAACTTATAACTATGTTCAAAGTTAAGAACTACTCTTCTACTTTTAGCATATTCCAATTATGGTTTGATTTGTGATGGCAGTGAAATGAGCTTTTGAAGTAGAATCCATTGTTCGGTTCTTCCCACCAGATAATTTGCTGCTAGGTGCTGCCTGCAACTTATCATCAATCAACAAAAATGTCAACAGAGTGGCAGGATTAAGGATCTTCTACAGAATCAGCACTTCTACATCCCTGCTTTGTCTCAGAAGGCCAGGACTGGGTATTTGAGTTGCTCCACAAGAAAAACACAAGCGTTGCTTGATTTTGGGGCTGCCATTTTTCAAAAACTGTCCCAAATCATCAAGGACAGAACACTTGAAGAGCAATTCCCCTTCTTCCTCTAGGCAGCTGCTAGAAACTAACCAGTCCTGCTGTTCAGGAGCAAGCAAAGGTTATTTTTGCTATAAATTAAAGATAAATGTACCCTGCTAGAACACTTCACCTGGCAGAGTCAGAGCCAGACAGAGGGATGAGCTTTTATCACAGTTATTTCAGTACAGGTGCTGTATACATCAGATATGACTTAAAATCTTCAAGCCATTTCAGATAATTAAATTAGATATTTTATTCTAAATGTTTCTTCGCTCGTAATAAAAATTTAATACTCTACTAAAAGATTACTGAAGATTTCTTTTTTTTAATTTGACATTGTTCAGTGATTTTTTTACAATAGCAATTGTGGAAATTTCAAATCAGGGAGGACGCTAATAAAAACCAGCTTCATTTCTAGATTAAATCTGTCTAGCCTGTATTCCTCTTAAAACTTGTTTGTTCACTGATACTGAAGGCTCATGGAGAATTCCAAATGGAGAATTCCCACAGAGACACCCACCTAAAGATGTTTCCACATAATAAGCAACTGGTCTTATTTCAAATACGTAATTTTACAAGGTTAAAAAGAACTATCATTTATCATTTTAACATAAACATCTAAATACCTTCTGTGAGACACTTATTTGGATACAATTCAAAGGGGATCAAAAAAATCCCTTCCCACCACTCGGCTGCTTTTTTACAAGAGGTGGTTAGTTAGGAGTTCTACACCAAAAAATGATCAACACAAACTACAAAAACACACACTTAAAATCATAAATAGAAAATAAATTTCAGCACTACACTTAAATTCATCAGATGTATGGCAAAAAAAAAAAAAAGAATTACTTGATGACTAAACCAAAACTGGAGCTCTCCTAAATCAATAATCTCGGTTTGTGTTACTTTTTAGTTTTGTCAGGAAAATTAAGCAAGGGAAGGAGGAAAAAATGGGGGGAAACCTGCAGAACTTCTGTTAGAAACCTCAAGTCTAAGGCAGGTGCAGGTCTGTGCTTACCTCCAGCAGAAGGGGTAGCTGTGCTGGAAGGTCGTGCTGTGGATCAGCCGGCCCCTCTCCTTCAGCCATCGGATGATGTGCTTATCTGCATCCTAAAAACACAGCAGATTTTCCTTGGAATACACTTTTCACTCACTCAGCTACTACAGGATTTGTCTCAGATACTCAAATTAATTTTAAAAAAACAACTATTAATAACCCAGCATTTTATACACACACACACAAAAAGCTTCTATCAAATTTATGTATTTTCTGCAGGGGCACTGTAAAACACTAAATTTGCAAAGTTATTTGCTCTCCAAACCCTGTTTATTTACAGTGTTTTCAATGGGTCTCTGCTATCTGGATAAATTAAAATGTATAAATTAAAGCATCAGTCCTTTTTCACCCTTAACTATCCACATACACACAACTGTGGATAAATTCAAATTTTCTGAAGCACCAAAAAAAGCCAGAAACCACATTATTTAATATCTTAACAATTGAGTCTTCTAATTTTGTGGTAGGAAATCACACAGTGCTTTCTACCTAGTATTTAAACTTCCTGACACCACATTCCTCCAAAGTGACTAAATTTCAGAATTTGAAGTATATTTCACAATACCTCATGAACCAACTGGGATTTACATGCTAAGCTGGCAGTGAAAGCTGTATATTGATAATTTAAAACAATCTACTGAACATACAAGTGTCAATATGACATTAAGGGAAAAAAATATGCAAATATCTACAAAGTGAAAAATTCAGCATCATAAGAAAAATTTCCAAGAGCCTTAAATTCAGATTTCTACCAGCAAGAAGCTAAACATGGAACCTCCAGTGTCCCCTTATTTGTCTTAATGCATAAAGCAGGAAGCCAAGATAGCTGATTGAATTCTCAATTTAACTGAAAAAGACTTTAAAATCCTGTATTGCATTTGTTTACAGGAACATGCTTTGCTATCAAACTGTAGCAGCAGGGCTAAAGCCAGTTTGTTTTCTCAGGACATGGAATTTCAGAGGCACTCCCTACCTCAGAGGATTTGTATCTGTAGCAATCTGGAGTTCCTGGGGGTTCCTTTTCCAAGGATTCTCGTGCATCTACTGGCAAGTAAATTCCCACTGCAACACAGCCCACAAGGGGGGAAAGTGGCAGGATTTCTCCCTTCTAGTGGGCCACGTTAACTGGCTGAGAGAAACCTAACGATGGCATCTGGGAATTCAGGGTCATCCAGAGGTGAGGAAAGCCCTGCACATGTGCCTGGAGACTCTGGACATGACATTTCCATGAGGAAAAAGCACAGAGTGAGACTCTGGAGTAGCTACAAACAGGATACTCCTTTTGCCTTTCACTACAGATACAAAACATTACTTGCATTTCAACTTGTTCATTTCTCAGCTGCTGTAATAAACAATTCCAACCTTGTTGCAAATGTTAAAGCACATTTTAATTTAGCCAGATAACAGACACACATTGAAGACAAACTCAGAGAAAGAAACAAAAGCTTCTACCATACATAAAATGTATCTTGAATAAAGCAGTAATTTACTGTCTCCAGGCCCACTGACCTTCACATACTGCCCAGCAAAGTCAGCCACTTCTGCTGTGAAGCAGCCTGATGCATCAACAGGACACACAGGCACAGAGTCCTTCTGAATGATGTTAAAATCCATGCAGACTCTGTAATCATCCTGCAAAAGAGACAAGCACCAAGCTGTAAGAATACAAAATACTGGGAAAAAACCCATCCCTCGAAACAGAAATTAAACAGAAAATGTGATGATTGGACAAGAACAGCAATGTACTCAGCCTTCACTAATCCCAAATACTTATGAGAAAGCCCTGTTTTATAGGATTGTAGTTTTATTCATGCAGAAAATTATGATTTCTTCAGACTCTCACCTAGTACAGGGGATATGTGCATGTTTTTCTGTGCACATCAATACACATATACACACACGTGTATTTTATGTTTCAGGATACCACTGCATGGTAAAGGAACTGCCAGCCACTCTATCCTGCTCCTGTCCCAGCCAGAGCCTGGATCTGCCCAGCTCTCCAGCCAACACAGCATTTTTCAGAAGGCAGGTTGTTTTAATCAATCTAATTCTGGCATTTCACATAAGCAATCCCATTTTCTGAATGTCTTAACGATCCAAAGCCTTTAAACCTGTATTTCTCAATCTTTTTTGGCCCATAGGCAATGCTACTGACCAAGAACCACACGTGGACAACATCATAGGTTTTTTTCCTGGCCAGTCTCCACTTAAATTTTTAATTTCCTGTAGCAGAATGAAGAAGGGGGGG
>VZTI01004659.1:38984-64451 GCA_013397865.1 Struthidea cinerea | reverse complement strand
AAAAAAAAAAAAAAGTATTTATATTCTTATTTAACACAAGTCAGAGAAAGGTAAAGGTTGTGGATCACATTCCTGGTTCTCATTTTGGGATCTGAAATACTTTGTTTGTCAAAGTCCTGAACTTCAGCCTGAAAATTTATACAATGGTGCCTTCTTGTGACCTAAGTTATAGTGGTAAGAGTCATTTAAAATCACTGCAGCAATCCTTCACTCTCAGGAGATCAGGAATCTCTGGTTTGGATTCTTTAAAATCCAAAAAGAGACAACAAGGGAAGACAGTGTAAAGAAATTAAATGTTTATTACGCCAAAAGACTGAAATGTAACACAAGGGGAGGAAAATTCTCAACAATCACGTCCTGTCTACCACTGCTAAATAAAACAGGAAGCCACTCACAATGGCCAAAATTGGGGTAAAACACCCAGACCAATTCATAAGTGCAAAGCAGCCAGTTCAGGGGACTTCAGACACTGAACATTTTCCATCAGACCATTCCCTGCCCTCAGCCTGATATAGATTCAGTTGCATGAATTTATCCCTCGAGGGCCTGACTGCTTGAGAGTTTAGAAGTGAGCTAAAGGAAGAAAAAAGTTAAGAGCAGAAGTGGGAAAGTTCATCTCCACGAACTTACATACTCACAGATCTAAATCTTTCAGAGATCCATTCAACTACCAGCTACCTTTTAATTGTCTCACATTTCCCATCTGAGAAAATTAATTATTACATAACAGAAAAACTGGAGCATGACCAAAACCAGAAAGCAGCTTGAAAAGAGACTGTAGCACTAATACAGAAAGAACTGAAATATACTGCTCTGCAAAGAGACTTGCTAGCAGCCTTACAGATAGGCAGAGATTAAAAAAAAAGAAATGTTTAAAAAATAATTAAAGACTGGGGGGCTGAGAGGTGGTGTTAGAAATACCATTAGTCAGGGGCTTAAATACAACCTCTGAAGTGTGTAAGATTGCCCTAAAGAGCAGGCTCTTCACATTTCTGATGAAGACACCACATCAAAAAAAGGCCAAAATGTTCTGTGCATTCCTGGAAATAGAATGACTGCAGTCACAATGATGAAGTTAGATTTGTAGGAATGCATTAAAAGAAGAATTTGGAAGCAAAAGACAACAGATCAGCATGATGTAATATATGGGCTAACCTGCTTCTTTTTGAAGCCTAAAGCAAATATATTAAAAAATACTTAAGAAAATAAAGTGGTTTGGTAGAAGGCTTAGCTTTTAGACACTCTGAACAGGTTTCAAAAGACCAAAAAGGAACAGAGTAGTTGTATTTCCTGAGAAAACTGAAGCACTGATGGACCTAAAAACCACAGAGACAGGTCTAACAGCCTGATTCAACTTTAAGTGATTCAGAGTTTTTAGGAAGTGAAGTTCTGAAGAACATACAATGTGAATTTGTCAAGAATAAGCCACATAAAGCCACATTTTTTGGGGCAGACTAACCAGCCTGGATAGCAAGCAAGCAAATCAAATTTAGGTCTTAATGTTAGTGAGAGTTTTGGCACTTTATCATTCCAACACACACAAACACCTGACCTGGTGGATACACCACCATTTCAAGAGAAAAGCTGTTGTTAATTCAGTCTCAGACCAAAAGCAAATTCCCAGTGGTATCCTGGCAGGACCATCCTAACACTGACACTGCTCAGTGCTTTCACTGATGACTCAGAGGGAAGGAAAAAACTACAGGGATCGGAAGTTCAGCCAACCCTGAAGAATGAGAGCACTGAACATCAGCTTTAGAAACTGAACACCATCTTAAATTGGTACAGACCAAGTGACAGATAAGAGCATTCTCACAGAGGAGGGGGGAAGGAGGGAAATCAATGCAGAAATATAAAATTATTCAACTGCCACAGTTTGAGCCATCAGAATAGGAAACATCTTAAACAAGCATTCCTGCTCTGTATTTCCCTAATTTAATGACTACATGCAATTGCTTATCTGAAACATCCTCCACTTCTTCAATTTAAAGCTTTTGACTGCTTGATAAAGACAAAAATAGAAATTACTGATGCCAGTGAAGAAAGGGTGTTATTCTCAAAAACATTTCTAGTCTTTATTTTTTTTTTATTGTGGTTGTGTTATGTGGGTTTTTATTGGGATTTTTGGTTTGTGTGTTTGAATAAAGTGAGCAAACAAGTATTTGTTGTATTTGACCTCTTTAACAGGCTGCTGGTTTATACAAGAGGTTTAAGAGAAGCCAAGACCATTATTTGGTCTAGAAGAACTACAGAATTTAACAGCTGCACCCCCTGCCCAGTCTGACTTCTTAATTCCTATTTTTCCACCTAACCAAGATGAACAAGCAGCCTGCAGAAAGCAATGACTGCCACTAACTACAGAAGTAATATTCACTTGCTAAAAACAATGGGATTGTTTTGCCCATTTCCCTTTAAATATTTACAGAACATGTAGAAGGCATTTGGACCAGCTGCAGCATTTTCTCAAACTTTTACATTAATGCAAACAAACACACAGGAAAGGGGTGGACTATGGAACCTTTTTTCCTCACCACAATACAAGGACCCGATGAAACTTTTTTCTACTTGTAGCTTCACATACAAGACCAATTTGTTCCAGCAAATTTCAAGTGCTTTTATAGATTTTTACAATACAAACACACATGCAGGGAAATCCATTTTCTTGAAAACATTTAACTTCTGATCTAGAAAAACACAAAGTTAACAAGTGTAGTAATTTATGTACTTGCCTGTCAAGTATTTGATATTCGCTGTCAGATTTGTACAGTGCCACCAGCCTGGACTCCATCAAAATATAAATCTTCCCTGTGGCCTTATCTAGAATATAAAATAAAACAGGAGTTTCACAAATCTCAGTTTAACCCCCTCATTTGCACCATTATGAAATCTTTCAATGTGTGCAAGATGGTATCACTGTAGCTGTAAAACTGCCCACAATAATCCTTTACTACTTTCCAGCTACTTCTTCCCCCACAGCCACTAAGGAACACTTTCCAAAGGCTAAGTTTAAACAGAAACCACCAGATGAAACCCAGTCCACTGATTTTCAGTGTGTTCTGTTGTTGCAGAGGCAGAAATACCTTATCTTGTCTGTTATTGCTGAGCTACATTAAAAAAAAAAGCAATTGAGAAGTTTCAATAAACGCAACTGAAACAGAGGGAAACAATTAGAAGATGGACAATTACTACATAAAATCAATATTATTAAGTTGTAAGGTAATGAATCCAATTTATGCAGCCTTCCTGAGATTTGCTATTTCAATTACATGCTAGGCTTTCTTTATAAGAGAAGTATATACCAACAAAGGAAGTTAACACCAAAAAAGTGAAATGTTACCAAGAAAACTCATTTTCTACCCCAAACCACTCTGATTTCCTAGCTTCAATGACAAATTTTATTCAGGCTGCTACTCTGCCAAATCAGTCAGGGTCCCTGTCCCACAGCAGCAAGCCAAAGACATCCAAACCCAGCTCAGCCCCTCAGGCAAGTGAGGCATTATTTATGAAAGTACCCAGTATTTCTTTTGAAGATAACCAAATTTCTGTTAAAACTTTTCAAAACTGAAACATACATATCTCTTAAAAGAAAGAAAACCCAAACACGTGGAATTCACTGCAGAACTTTATGTTTGACATCACCCTAGGCATGCAACAGATTCTTGTGGTTATGTTGGAACTGGAAATTCCTACTTACTACTCTGTTTAATTTTTTTTAAAGGGGGGTGCTTGTAGATGAAGGTATAATTAAGACTACAAACACCCCATCCCTTTTTTTTTATTCTTTATTTCATCTATTAATATTTTCAAGGTACAGTCCTCACAAACCATGTAAAATAAGAGCACAGCAGGTGGAAATCATCAGCCACATCCAAAGCGGAGCTCATCCTTCAAACTAACAACTGGTTCAAGCCCAGAAAAGTGCTGTAAATTTAACATAACCCAGTCTGTAATACAAAACAGAAGTACATATTCACAGGCACTGAAGGAAGAGGTGCTCACTGTGTGTCCCCTGCAGTTAACACTTGCCTCTCAGTTTTACATATTGCAATTCTGGGTTAACACACAGCGCCAGATTGCTGGGCAAGGTCCAGGGAGTCGTGGTCCAGGCAACAAGAGAAACACTGGGATCTTCTTCCAGAGGGAAGCTCACGGTCACTGAAGGATCCTGAACATCCTGAAGAACAAGATAAAGCCCAAGGGTAAAAAGAGAGGCGGCAAAAAGCCTCTGGCCTAGTTCATCACTGAAATCTGTAATGTAAAAGGTGACGTGGCAGCATTCGAGGCAAGAATAGAGCACCGGTCACAGAGCTCCTCATTACACAAGTGCAGTCTGTCAGTCCAACAAGGCCACGGGGTTAAAATCTCCCACTAGCAGGAAGATTTGGGGGATTTGCTGCCCAAACATCAAAGAAAGACAAGTGCAGTTCCTTTAGGTACCTCTTATAATCCCATTTTCAACGTTTAGAACCAATCTCAAGGGTCAGGAAAATCAGCAGTTTCTCAGATACTACTAAATAAAGCCTTTTCCACATTCTCTTCTACAGCCAGGGATTAGGAAGAACAGCCATCACATAAAATGATTCATCTCTAATTAAGAAGCTGTTGTTAACAAGGCAGAGGGGGGGAAATGTTTGGGGTACTTAAAAACAAGAGTACATCAATGTTTAAGAGTAAAAGAAACATCAGGGAAGGAGACCTTTGTCAGCTACTCTGTAAAACTTCACCTTCAAATGAGTCCAGAAAACCCCCTGAAAACAAGTTTTTCTTTCAGCCAAGTACAACCCTATTCAGTCACTTCACATTTCACATATGATGAAAAGCTGCTTGTAAAAGCAAGTCTAATCCTGCAAATGTGAATTTTTCCCTATGAAATTCTAAATGCCAACTCAGAGGGCGCCGTGCACACCGACCCTAAGCACAGAAACAGGTCCTGTGGCCTTGGCACGTCTCGTGCGAGGCGCTCTGGTTTCCATCCAGCATCATGGAACAGTTAATGGCATCGTGGGACAGGCAGCTATTTATGTCTGAGCTGAGGGCTGCTCCAGAGGGAGTTTTCTGTGAACATCTGGTGCAGTCAACAGTAAAACATAAATATTACATAACCCGTGGCCTGCGCTCAATACCAGGCAGAGATCGAGCTCTCGCTTCTGTCTGTACCGAGTGCAAGGCAGCACTGCAGGCTACTCACTCTGCTTTCTGAAGCACTCAGCTCACCAGGTAGATAAAAACAACTGGCAAAGCATAAAAAAATACCATCCAGGCTGACAGGTAATGGCATTGGGTAGTGTTTTAGCTGTTAAAATTTCACCTGCACACGCCACTTCTTCAGTTTAATGCAACACCAGCTGCTGGCATTGTTAATTCAAGTGTGCATTACACACCCCCAGCTCTGGTTCTGAACATGCTTCTTGTGTCCTACTGCTCCTGATCTGTGTCCCAGCTCTCAGAGGATCAATAAACAGCAGCTTTCCACTGTGAGAAAGCCAACAGCTGCCTCACACCCAGAAGTGACTGTGCTCACCAAGAATAAATCCTGTCAGCTCACAGACCCACACCTTCCAAACACCACTTCCAGCAGGTAAGAAAGATAATTTTTGTATGGAGTGGCAGAGCAGCCACACACACCTCTGGTTCTAGAGTAAGAAACAGCATCTAAATATTTCATCAAGACTCAGGAAGAGGAAAAAAAAGAGCTTTGGCTTTATGGAAAAAGAGAACACACACACACACAGACCCTCCAAAATAGTCTTTGTTCTAAAGAAAGCTCATTAATCTGAGCCTGTGTGAAATAATAGTTAATAATAGTCACTTAATAAGGACAAGAAAAGTAATTTTTTCAGTTGTCAGACAGTCACAGATATCAAGATATCTTTGCAAATCTCTTTCATAAATCACAAACCAGGTTTTTTTCAGCATAAATACCCCTCAGCAATACAGAAAGCTCTGGTATCTGGGGGCTGCATTGTACTACAAGTCTATTTAAGCATTTGTTTTACAAATACTATTTTTGGCCAGAAAACTGGCCTTTTTTAGGCCAGTTGTAGAGACCAGATGTACAATCTGTGCTAGCGCTCTGCTCTCACAATGCAAGTGAAAGATTCACAGTATAATGATATGGAGGCCTGGGTCAGGATTGGAAAGGATACAAAACTTCTATCCACAAACTAACGTGGAATTTGGAAAACTGGGACACAAGTTCTGCCTTCACATACACGAACATGAGTTTATTGCAAGTGAGAAGCTGCCCTTGCCTTATCTTGTCATTCACTTTTAAAGGAACATTTTATAAACCACAGTAAACCCTGCATTATATTAGGTAAAACATTTTCTGGTGTTTCCCAATCTAAATTAATGGTTCTTGGAAGAGCCATTATCCCACTGCTACAGTGTCTTTGACATTCCTTATGGATCCCCTCACAGAAGATTCAAACCCTCTTGTGCACAGACAGGGACAACTGCAACTCTCCTCTAAAAATTCAGCATAAAAATCCACCACTGCAATATCACCTTGAGAGCCCAGAGAGGGAGGAATTTACCCCAATAAAACAAAGTGTGTACTTCAAAGAGCTGTAAGCAGTAACCAAGGAAGAAGTCTATGATCAAGTGATCCAAACAAATACAGCAAAATATTATAAAAATTAACCCATTTACCTAGATTTTTATAACCAATTTGGAATGTAATGACATGCTTAGGTACCACCAAGCAGAAAGTACTAAAGCTTTTCAAATCCAAACAGAAGAGAATAGAGAAATCTGATTGCAGCTTACCTTGTAGTTCTGATGGGACTCAAAGTTGGACAGTGGGGTGTTGCACGCAGTTGAAAAAGGCATGACCTTAACCCCTCTATAAACCAGTCCTTTGTCATAGAGCTGCTTGAAAACCCACCTGGAAGCACACAAGGAACGAGGAATAACTTGATGTTTCACATTTAGTAAATAAACTGCAAAATGGGGTTTCTGCTCTAGCTGGAGTTTCTTTCTGAATTACACCTTTTTTTTAAAGAATCCATCATCAACTACAGACAATATTTGCAAGTCAAAAGGCAAAGAGGGAATTGATTGCAACTGCATTTCTGGCAGATTTTTAGCTTTAGCTGGTGCTAGCAGCTTGGTATTCCATGGCTGCATAGCACATAGATTAATCAGCAACATGGATTTGTGTTCCATCTGAATACCTTTGAATACAAAGATCACTTGAAATCTGAACAATTAACAAGGCTGGTATCAGTCATAATCTAGAGAAGAGACAAGTAGTGACACGGCTGCTCACTTCTCACATGATCTTAAGTTTCTGCTGCAGCAACCACTGCTACAGAAGAGACACAGATACAGGTCAGAGCCACCAGCGACCCACCCCGAGTAAATCCTGATAATCTAAGAGCATTTTTCACAGGAGGGCACAGTTAACCATGAAAAATGATGAACTCAGTTTTATGGTGCCGCAATTGAATGTCCTCCTTTGAACTCAGATCCTCTCCAAGATCAGTCCCACACCAAGCTTTAACTCTGCTTAGGAAATCATCAGTACAGCCTGGAGCATAGCTGGATCTTTATGTTTTCTTGACATAATCAAGACAGCACTTAATATTGCAAGTATTGCACTTAATATTACATTGACAAATGGAGTCAATGCTCAAGATGAATGGAAGCTGGAAGAGAAACACTTCACACAGCAACTCAAAGTGTCCACGTGATGGACAAACCCTGAATTCTCCAGGGTTTCCTCAAGGATCATCAACATTTATCAGCTTCTCACGTCTCACTGACTTGCACACTCCGTGGCACAGCCTGCAGGCTGTAAGGCAGGAGAGGGCAAGCCTTAAATAATCCTGCCAACTTCAACTCACAAATCAGAGCTGCTGCACAGCCTCATCATTTTGAATTTCACATAGAAACTGTTAAACTCTTCTGACTTTAAAAGCTCCTTTATCCAAACTATGTTTTCAAACCATCCTGATCCCTTTTCTGGGTCCCTTTGCAGATAAATAGCTCATTGCTAAGCAACCAACCCCATCCTGGCAAGCAGCACTTTTTTCTGCAGGCTGTCATTTTGTGCTTGAGAATCTGGACCTGTATTTCAGTCAGTGTCTTGTCTTCTATGCTTGAAATTATCATCTTCAACAAAAACCACAAGTAGACTATTGCACTGACTTTATCTGTAGCCCAAAATAAGAATATCAAAAGACATGCCCTGTCTTGCTGACATGGAAGTCCTGTGGTGCCTTAATCAGAATGATTTTCACACTGCAGATTAGGCAGCTGGAGAGAATATAGAATGTCACATGGAAAAGATGTGCAGTCCATCAGATTCATCCATGGGCCTCCAGCAAAAGTCAAAAACTCTCCTATGAGCAGTCACTAACATCAGAAAATTTACATAATGCGAAGTCTGAGATGGAAAAATCCTCAGAGACCCTCAGCAGCATCAAGTTCTGCCACAGAGGAGCCAAACCCAGAAACCTCTCAGAGCTGTGCACTCCTACAAAGGTGACTTACCTTACACACAACTCCAAAGAAACCTTGTTCAACCAAGAAATGTCACCCGCAAGCAAGATGTGGCTGCCTGACCCCCAACCCAAATCTGAAACAAAGCAGTCAGTGACTATTTTACAATGGAGATTTTAAGTTTATCAACATAGACTTTTATAAATCTAGATCAGTCTTTTACAAAAATGATCCCTGAATATAGTTTCACCAGCTTTCAGCATATAAATTTGAGCTGGCTAACTGCACAAGTTTTTGTGGGAGTTAAAATAACTTTAAATGTATGCTTACCCCCTCAGAGCATAATGAATGCAGCCTGTGACAAGTGACAGCATTCCTACTGAAGGTGTTCTATTTGCCTTTCAAAACCAGTAACTAAAATACCTATAGAAAAAGGCTCCACTTTACTTTCTGTAGAACTCTGCCTACTAACAGCACACAAAGACTACTCAGAGAAACACTGAATATTTAATTCAGCTGTAAATATAACTGTAAACTCCGGGAGCTGCTCAGGAAAGGTGAGCACTACACGGAGCTGCCAAGCTCCCAACCCAGGCCGGCATCTCCCTCCTGTGGCAATCCCATCCCATTGCACAGCCCGGGCTCCAGCTGTGCACTGCAGAGCAGGGATGGGCTTCCACACCACATCCCTCTCCTGAGCTCCTCACAGGCCACCACGGGCACTTATTCGGAGGTTATCACAACCTGTCCCCTCATTCACACGGAATAAATAGAATTATAATTGAGTCAAGACCGCTGTTTGATGCCATAGCCCTCATTACCACTACAAAAGCTCTTTTGTTATCTCAAAAAGCACCTAAATAGCTTCCTTAACAAAAAAGCTTCTGTGAGCTGCTGGTGTGTGACCACCAGACTCGCAGAGATGATTCCCGAAGAGCTCCCTGCAGCAGTGCCCACCTGCAACACAGCACCTGCCAAAGATGAGCCTGGTTCTAACAGTGAAGAGTCACTTACAGGTGGAGATGATGTTTTGCTTAAAAAGTCATCACAATATTTTAGACAATAACCTCATAAAACATGGTTTAACCCTTATACTTGAAAAATGTTGACACTTTGCAAGAAAGGGGCGCCAGGTTTGCAAGCCAAAATTGNACATGGTTTAACCCTTATGCTTGAAAAATGCTGACACTTTGCAAGAAAGGGGCCCCAGGTTTGCAAGCCAAAATTGAAACTGCAGTGCTATCTGAAAAAAAAAAAAAAATAACCTAAGGAAACCACAGAGCTCCTTTCTAGCGACAAACAAAACATTTACTCACGGAACTGAGGAATCAAACCCTGTTCCTCTAATTCTGCTACATTTCTCCTCAAACATAAATACATTTAGTTGCATCCTCTCGGCTGTGGGAGCAGCACTCAGACTTTTACTGAAGAAAAAGGCGGTTTGGGAAAAGGTGAAATTCAAGAAGCGCATTTCGTCTTCTTGTTAAGAGAGAATCTGGTCCCTAAAGGTGCAAGGAATGTTTAACTTCCAAAGTGATACCAGTTTGTTGTTCCTCAAGTGCCACGAGGGGTTAACACAGCTGCTTCAAGCCCAGTCAGTTACAAAGCCTTGCTCTCTCCAGAACCTCGCTGCAGCGTTTTTCATCCACGTCACACACACAGCACACAAACACCACATGGATATAATCAAGCTCCTGCAAAGGGAGGCTTGGCTTCCAAAAGACACTGCATCAGTCAGTGTAGCACTCCAAACACCCCTGGCATCCCACACGAAATCCAACATCTCTCGCTATCCTCAGCGGATGCAAAAGCAAGCTGCGCTCCTCAAACACGTACATCCAGTTCACATCAAAGAGAAGGATTTGAGCTTAGAGCTTCCCAAGTTCTTAATGCCATTCCTTTGGGGGATCAAGGGGCTCTGTTTGCAACGACCAGTATCTAATCCAACCTTTCCAGAAAACTAACTCATAACTAACACTGAGATTTATTTTCAAACGCATATAAAGTGCTTTCCCCTCTTTTTTCTCTTTAAAGAAAAAACACCAGGAACTGTAAACAGTTCTTCGGGCATTGGGACAGCAGGATCTAAAGGTCTATGATTTCAACATATCCATGGTACTTTAGGTAGATTGACAAAATTATTGCTGTGTGACCTCACATCAGTTCATATCAAGATACAATGACAATTTTATAGCCTCTGTAGACCCATCAAACAAATCCAGGCACAAACACCATGCTGTGTAAGAAGCCCTGTCATTTAAAAGTTCAGCAAACACTGCATCCTGACAGCATCACAGGAAGCAGAGTTTCTGAGGACAAGGTTTTCCTGGGACTCATAAACAACACTTGAAAGACAAGATAAAATCAAAAAGAAAGCAACAATCAAAAACAGATGCTTAGGGACAAAAAAAAAACAGAAAAAAAAAGTATTCAAAAAACACTGGACTTGAATCAAAAAAGCATAAAATTAAGCAGAACATGAATTCCAGTAACAAACACAGCCTGTCTTTAGAACAGTATCTTGGAAAGACATCTCCTTAAGAAAGTCAAGAAAAGTATTTATTTGTTCCAGGGCCTAGGAATTGTTAAGTACAGAAATTGTCAAAATTTATGTTCAGCTACCACTGAGAGCTTTAAAATCCTGGCATACAGAGATCATCCAGGTCTACCGTCCAAGCTGTAATCTTTGGAACAGTGTTGTTTGTTGAGAGATTCTGGATCAAGCCAAAAATGCAAAACACCTGTATAACAGGAAATGTGAATATCTAACATGGATGCTAGGCTTATCCCAAAGGTCATGCACGAGAGTACAGTGTATTCCTCCTTCCAAATACACCTAAGGAGATACAACAACAACGACTGGAATGGTGAGAAGGTAACAACAAGGGGACTAGAGAACTTAATGCACAAAAGAAATACAAGAATGAGGAAAAAAAATACAGATTGCTCATAGAAAAATGGTTAAATCAGATTTCTTATGACCAGTATCTCTCTAGAGAATCATTAGTCACACAGAATGCAACAGTAATTTCCATTAGGACCAGAGACCTGTTGTTCTGAGAGCATTCTGGTTTAGTGCTGAGTGCTGCTCCTGTCTCAGGGCAGGTGGGGTGTGAGCCCAGCGCTCCCCGGCACCTCCTCCCAGAGTTCTGTCACCAAGGGGAGCTCAGGACTGTCCCTAACGCGGCACCAGGCTCAGCCCGCAGTTGCTCATTTGGGCACTAGATGGTGACAGGAATCTGCTCAAGCAACCCTTCAGAGGAGCAGGGGGAGAGGCCGAGGCCTGGGCACGTCCCCGGGAACAGCAGAGCCATCCCCGCACCCCCCAGGCTGCTTCCCCGGAGCCCAGGGAGAACTGCAGCCCAGGGGCAAACTCACATCCAGCCCCACACCTGTGCAACAAGCACATTTCTAGTTATCATTTACAGTTATTCCAACTCCCAAAGGTTTCTTTCAGACCACCTCAGTAAGAAGTTTAAGCTCCCATCAAACTCCTCTCCGTTTCACTGGGCGTGCCTCGTGACCGTACAACAAAAAGGCAGGAACACACGGCAAACAAATGATGTTTGTGCCGTGCCAGCTCAACATCACTGCCACTGCACTGTTCCAGTGAAGGGCACTTCTTAACTGAGATCCAAGCTGGCTGCAGGACAAACTCTACAGAATTAGAACTTAAAAGTTCTATTTCAGTTGTTTAATATGTGCAGAGTTGACTGCATCTGATCATCGAAAGCAGTTGCAGTATCACCTCTTACTGACACCAACTTTCAATCCTCCCCTGAAAAATTCTGCCGGGATACCAACAATTCTACCAGTGAATATTTTGTTGCAAGTCAAAATTTAGCAGGCTGAAAATTCAGTTTAGTCAGTCGTCATATGACATAGCACCAAAGTGCCAACAAAGCAGTCATTGCCACCAGAACAATTATAAAAGATGAAAAAGAAATGCTCTCCAGCATTCTGAGCTTATTAATATTGTTTTGTAAAGATACTAGACAACAGATGTATTTGGTGTCCGAGTCCTAAATTATTTCCAATCTAAATAATTTGGATCAAATCAGCCACCACTGAAAACAACATTTATCACAAGTACTAGATTATCTCACTGAACTCAAGAGAAACATGGAAGAAAACACCACACGTCACAAAGAAATTCCAGTTGAGACCACTCCAGAGCTGCAACCCTCAGGAAGACTGACAGACCAGAAAAAAAAAAAATAACCTAAACAGACTGGTTTAGCTGATTATAAGACTAAAGACAAACTCCTTACCATATTTTAACCACAAAACCTACAGTTGCCATGCCCACTACCATTTTCATAGTCAGGTTTTTTTCTGGGCCTAAAATCAGCTTTTTTTTCCCCACAGACAGAACAACAAGAAGGTAAAACCACTGGACAGGCCAATGCAGAAATTAATCTGCAGTTTCTCTTTCGTACATAGCTGGAGACTAAATTTTAAAACTTTTTTAAAGAATTTCAAAAGGAGCTCATAAAAAATAAAATCAATTGTGAAAGAAGCATAGAACCTACAGCTCAAATTAACACTCCTGATGGACATGAAAAGTAACTTCAGTAACACCTTCTGGGTCTGATGATTGCCTGGGTAACCATCCAATTTATTTTATTTTTAGGAAATTGTGCTGTCAAAAGCACCACTCTAACTGCAGTGACAGGGCTCTCTTTAAGCATTCTCTCCCTCAGCCCTGAGACAGTCCTAGGAGACTTTCCCAAAAAAACCCAATTTTTAAAAATAGAAGATGTATTTCATTACATGATTTAACAGAAACTTAACAGTATCAGGAAGCAAAAAAAGTACAATTAAGCGGCTGTCTGCCTACGTACTTCCTGAAATCTCACTGAGCTTTCAGATCCAAAGTTTATACTTTAGAGTCTGTATCAAAGCAAGCATTAGAGGAGGTGATCTCTGTGACACAGGTGAAAGACCAGAAACTGCCTTGTAAAGAGGTGGTGGGAGAAACAAACCACCAAAAAAAAAGGTTTGGGCTGCTGAGCAAGACCCTGCAGCTAGCTCAAGCCAGGTTTGGTTTTTAAGCTGCCAGTTAAACAGAATTTGAGGTGCCACTAAGTATTTTTGTAATTTACAAAGTGAAGGCTGCTTGTCAGTTTTGGCTTTGTAATTATGCAGGGTTTCTTCAGCTGAGTTAGTTAAACATCTGCTGCCTTCCCACCATCTTTCCAGTGCTCACTGAAATCTCACTGGCACTTCAGCCCTCTGCAGTGACTTCAGGGACATCTATAATGTCTGTCAATCCATTATCATAACTTCATGAAACTAACTATACAATAAAAGCTGATTAGTAAAACTAATATTAACAAACATTCAATAAGACTTTAATATGTACATAATTTGCTTTTCAATGGCTTTTTGTCAGCGTATTTTTGTCAGCTGAACCTCTCCCTGCAATTCACCTTGTCATTCTATCACCCAAAAGACCCAAAGCTGCCATTTCTTCACTATGTTAAACCAATCTGATTAACCTGGAAGGTTGTATTGTCTTTTGAAATCCCAACAGGCACCCTGAATACATTGCCAAAACACCCAAACTTTACTTAGCTCTGCACCAGGAGTCCAAGACAGTTGTCAAACTGTGCTGCCAAGAAAAAGATAACAGCATATTCACAGCCTCTAAATTCAGGCTTGAAGAAGAGGTTTGGAGCTAAACTGAGCTTGGACAGTTTGCCCATTTACAGCTGACAGTGTGAAGAACATCAAGAATGCAGAGATACAATGTAATTTCCTACACCAAGCAAGGAACATATTAATAGATCTTCAGAACTGCTTCTAAGTTGACATGGAGCAGTGAGATTTCAGGGCTCACTAAAGGCAGTATTGGTGCACTTTATTTTGCAAAGCCCTGCTACCCTGAAGAAGGAAAAAATGGGACAATTAATTCTGTCACTGGGACGTCAAGAGATTTCACATCACTTTAGTTACTTTGCCTGATGTTTTACCTGCATTTGGCATTTTCAGAACAGTGCTAGTGATACATGGACCAGCACAGGTTTGCAATGACTGAAGCCTTTTTCACATTTCAAATTCATAAAGCAATGCATGTTCACTTACCACACAGACTCCATGAACTCAGGGTAAAGAGTTTTGTAGTCATTTTCAAAGTCAATCCAGCGTCCTAATCTGGTAACACTGAACTGTTAAGACACAAACACAGAGATTGAAAGGCGTCTTAACAATGAATCATCACGATACATTACTAATATTTATTCTGTTAAATAAAAATCAGATGGGTTTTTAAGTGCAGCGTTTGTCCCATATCAATGAAATACATCCATAAAATATTTCAGCCTGATAATAGTTCCAAACAGTGTATTTAAACAGGCAAAAATAAGGAAGGAATGAAACCATGAGCATGGTTATTTCGAACCAAGGTCACACAACAGCCAAATGTGTTCAACGCAGCAGAAATGGTAGATCACTTGGATCACTCATCAAACAAAAATGGTGAATCACTCAAAGTTCAGCCAAGGTTCAAATGCCTGAAAATTGCTTTTCATTACAGTGGTCTTACTTCTATTTTTAAGACTGCTTGTTGCAGAGACAGTGAAAACCCAGAAGACGTAGTCTATCAGCTTTCAGTTACATGAAAACATGGTGTAACTTGAAGACAAAGAAATGCTGAAAGAAATTGATACATGACAAGCTATCAAACTATTCCAGGGCCAACTGCCTTCTCTGACTTCCCAAAGCCATGAGAGAGCTGCCAAAGCCTCAGGAGTGACAGGTGCTGGTCCCTCTCCCAAGACAGATCACAGTCACATCCATGGCCCAGCAGGCAGACACTACTGAGGAACGAGCCAGCTATGGGATTCACTGGGACAAGTGGCATTCCACAGCCATCCAAACCCCCAGCTCTGCAGAGAGCCAAGCCAGGGACACCTGTCCTGACACTGTGAGACACAGCCCTCACTGAATGTCACGCCAGCAAAGTGAACACAAAGCACATTCATTCTCTCACCTCTACATTTTTATACAAGACCTGAGCTCCTGACTCAGTATCAGTTTTCATCCTGACCTTTAAGCCACTCTGACATTCCACTAAAAAGATCCATAGCCCAGGACTGATTAGCACAAGGATCCACAAAGTTGGAGCATTATGTTTGGTCTCAGCATTGTAAGATCTCACACAGCCAAGGAGCCTTTTATAATTTTTCATAAGACTCAAATATTTAATTTCATAAGGCTAACCACTCCAGGCAGAAAGTAAACACTCTAACAGGAATGTTGGTAATTCCTCTCCTAGCCCTATTCCAAAATACTTAAACTTATTACAAGTCAAAAGATATTTAAACAAATTTCATTGTTTTTATTTATCATCTAAAATACACACAATTGTGTACAAGTTTATGAACAAAACAAAATATAAAATCCATTCACCACCCAAAAGATCAAGTGCTTGGACTAACCAGCATTGCAAAAACACCGGTTCCTGAAGCACAGCAAGTTAAAAGGTATGGAAAATGAAACACAAATGTTCTAGATTTGGCTGGGATAGAGTTAATTTTCTCTTTGCTAGCTGGTACAGTGCTGTGTTCTGGATTTAGTACGGGAACCACGTTGTTAACCCACTGCAGGCTTAGGTGCTGCTGCGCAGTGCTTACCCTACACAGGGAGTTCTTGGTTTCCCAGGCTGTGCCAGCAGGGAGCTGCACAAGGAGCTGGGTGGGAGAACGGCCAGGACAGCTGACCCCAACTGGCCAAAGGGACATTCCATAGCACAGAACATCGTGCCCAGCAGAGAAACTGAGGGGACTCGGCCAGGAGCTGGGAATCACTGTGCAGAGACAGGCTGGGAACCACTCAGCAAGCAGAACGGCCATCACTTGGTTTTCCTGGCTCTTATTCCTCCCTCTCCCTCCTCTTTTACTACTACTGTTATTATCATTAGCATCATTATAATATTTTATTTTGTTTCAATTAAACTGCTCTTATCTCCACTCACTGGTACTTGGCTGCCAGCTGGGGTTAAACCACCTCAACAAATCAGAATGAATCTTGCTATTTTTATTTCTAAAGGCAACAAAGAATTATTGATGATGGGTGTGAAATAAAACATTTCAGAGTGTAGATGAATGAGTGTACATTTGAGAAAAACCAAACTGTCTGCTTTTCATCCAGCCACTCACTGAGGTTTAGGCCACAGCTACTCTACCCAAGGCAGCTCTGGTTTCTTCAGACACTGGCCATAACTTCAAAATTCTCCCAAGGGCAAGAGGCAAGTGATACTCAAATAAGAAATTGCTATTTCCGTGAAAAGAAATACAGCAGGACTAGAGAACATGCAGAGCAGTGTGATGAAGTAGAATGGCTTTTGCATGAGGAAAAATTAAAATCATTAGGACTGTTCTGTCTAGGAAAAAAAAAAGATGGTTAAGATAAAGCTTTATTGGAAATAATTTCATAGAACTACCATTCTTCAAACTCGCACAGACCAACACTCTCCCTCTATTCCTGGGATGCAAAGCTGACACCAGTATTCTCTGGGAAGACTGAGGGTTTAGCCACACCTCCTGTGACAAAACCAGATGTGAGAATTTCTGTTCTTCCAAAAATACAAGCTGCTGCCCTGCACTCTGGCAATGCAAAGACTGTGGGGAAGAAGGAGCAGAAAAGCAGTGAGGTTAATGTTAATTTTCTTTAATGGCTCCATCTGAAAACCAAAGACAGATCTTTCCATTTTCTATACAAGAGCAGACACAAAGAAAGAGACAATGCTCAACGTATCTGTTATTTGTTCAGTGCATCTTATTAGACACTTTGAGCTCCAGGTAACCTGCAAGTAACCTCCTCTTGGCAGCACAGCAGTCTCTGTTCTGAGCCACAATGGTGCTCTTTTTGTTCCCCTTTCAGGATCACAGGGGAGAAACACAGCAGCTTAAAGACATGAGATTTATGCACATAATCAGACAAAAGGATGAAGTTCACCCTACCTGAAACACTTCTGCCCAAATACATTTAGAAATGCTCAGCAGAACATGGACCGAGCCTTCACTTACCTCCCACTCCTTGGCGTATCTCATCACAATCCCTCTGCACTCTTTGTTGTAAGCTTCAATCCCCATCTTTGCCACATCCTCTGGCCCTTTAATGCCTAAAGTCTTGTCAATCTCATATTCCTGGGAGCATGGAAAACAACCAAACAAAACATCCTGTTATCAAAAGCTTTCAGGATTTCCCTGCAGAGTTTATTTATGTCCTATGCATTCTAATGAGGCTCAGGGGCCTCCTTTAACCTTTCGAGATTTCATGAGAGCTGCACCTGAACTAGGCAGGGATTTCAAAGGCTCACCCTGGTGTGACTGTTTCTCTAGTATCTTTAGAAAAATAAACAAAACACCAGTTTCTGCAATATGTACCAAATAAATTCAGGTTCATAGCCATGAACAGAGTGCAGGTGACCAGTGGGAAGCTCCTGAACTCACCACACACAAAAGGCAGAGAAATACACTGGACAAGGAACTTCCATTTCTCTTTTAGCAACAATGCCAGGTATAAAAGCAACTGAAACGTGTGATAAAAGCAGGGAACAACAGGGAAAGAGGAACCAACAGAAGCATCTGTAGGTAAAGTCATGACACATACCACAGGTAAGCCATGGCAATCCCAGCCAAACCTTCTGTCAACATGAAAACCACTCTGATGAGCAAATCTGGTTACTATGTCTTTGATGGTTCCTGCAAGAATGTGGCCATAGTGGGGGAGCCCAGTGGCAAACGGGGGGCCATCGTAGAAGTTAAACCTGCAACACAAAACATTCCTCATTAAAGCAAAAACTGAGCAGCAGGGCTTCAGACAGGGTGACTCTATCTGTATGCTTATACTACTTATGTTTTACCAGGAAAATAGCCATTCCTTCCTCTTCCATGATCAGTCAGCACAGGTGCCACGCTGGCAGTGGGACTAAAGGGAACATTCCAACTCGTACAGTTCCTACCACTGCCAGTTTTACCAGGATTCCTATGGAACATCCCAGCACAGTGCTCCACAGCTGGCACAATGGGAAGAGTTCTTTGCTTACCTCCCCATTTCTCTTACAAACACACCGGGCAGGAAATTACAGATTTATTGCTACTGTTTGAACACTGCTGATTCTTCACCAAGTGAAATATAAAGGGACAGCAGCATGAGCCAGGCCTGCTGTTGGCAAAGGCAGCAGCTGCTGTTTAGAGAACCAAGGAAAAACAAGGAGTAATTACAGCCAAGCCAACCCTGCACTGCCACACACAGTTGCTGCAGCTTTTAACAGATTCTTACCTAGGTCTGTTCTTTGATTGCTTCAGGCATTCCTTGAAACAATTAAGATTTTTCCAGAGCGTCAGTATCTTCTCTTCCTCATTTGGAAAATTTATGTTTTCTGGAACTTGCTGAACCATTCTTTCCCAACAAGGATCGAGAAGAGAAAAATACATATTGAACAGAAGTGAGAAAAACATAACTTCACAAATACAACCTATATCTTACAAATCCATATCACCAATCCAAAGCTTGGTTTTCAAAAGAGCCTAATTCATTGCAGGCATGGAAGCAAGCACCCTATTCTAAAAAAAGCCTAATTTTGACTGACTGGCACCTAAGTTTTGGAACAGGAAAAGGATTCTCCATTCATTCAACTATGATTGTTCCCTTTTTTATTATGTTTTTATTTCTGTTTCCTAGAGAAAACAGTCAAAGGGCAAATTATTTTTTGGTCACAGGTTTGGGTTTTTTTCTTTCAAAAAGTTTCCAAGTTCAAACTGACCCTTCAGCACCAGTTTGTACCGGAGAGTTTCACTTTGAACTACTGAAGAAGGGGCTCCTTCTCACTGTACATTTATTCACACCGTTTAGATGTTTAAAAGAGCATTTTCCATCAGGCTATGCCAGCATTCTCAGATGCCCCTAAAAGCAGCCAGACTGCAGAAAGCACAGTTGAAAAACATCGCAAAGATGAGTATGTGTTTTAGAAATACATTAAAACTAAGCCACAACAAGCCACTTCCTTGCTGCACAAGCAACACAGGGAAGAGGAATTCTCGACATAATTAGGAAGACACAGATTTGCCTGGTTCCAGACCTGCTACAAGATAGAAAGGGGTCAGATTTCAATAAAATGCCACAGCAAGAACTAAGCAAAGCTCTGGGGAATAAAGGTGTTAAAGACAGGAGCTCCCTAAGAGGAGAAAACTGGCTATGAAGGTTGTAATAGATGATGCTACAGAATAAAAGGGTTCTCCCACCTCTCACTTCAGTGCTGCTGCTCCTGAGCACTTAAAATGGAAGTAGCTACTACAGCCTTGAGCTTCACTCAGCATTAGAGAATTACAAGTAATAGCACAAGGCCTGAGCCTTGTGATTTACTCAGGTTTGTAAATACTAACTATAAATCAGCAACCAAGGCAAATGCATGAAGGCAATTCTTCCAGTTGCAGCTGAAGTTCCAAAACACTTGCCTGAATGGAACCCAGACCACCACAGAAACTTCCAGCTCAAGGCTTGAACCTATATGAAAAAATGTACTACAGGCCAATTCCACCGCTCATACTTTCTGTATTCATGACAAATCATTCTCTCCACTAATAAACCCAAATTATCATTTATCATTATCATATTATTATAATTGAGAATCCCACAACCTGGTGCACAGGCAACAAACACAGCATTTGGAGGGGACATCAGGGGCTGACAAGGAACACGTGGACATGGTGTGGATGTGTTTCTTAGAAAGGGTAATAACCAGCCTTAGCACGGTGAGTTACTCTATACACAACTTGTAGGAGGGTTTTCACCAGTCTGCCTCGAAGCACTGATTAGGCTGGGTCATTTCTCAGTGATTTGATCACAGAGACAGTGGAAATGATAAAAGCATTCAGCCTTAAAGCTTTAATCTCCCACAAGCCAGCTGACCTGAGGAGTAAGGATCTGCATGTTCTACTCAGCTCAAGCTCAGCCCTCCCAAATTAGTGATAACTGCAAAGGGTTTGGAGACTGGCCCAGCTGTCAGGGCTGGGTAACTGAACAGCTCCGAGGCGGGCTGGGGGTTTGGGGTGTGCCTGTGACCGGGCTGTGGAGGCTGCTCACGGATCACAGACTCCCTGCGTAAATCACAGAGTCACTGTGGGCCCTTTCTCCCAACTGCAGCACTGCACGGGCAAAGCAGCGTCCAGTAACCACAGGGCACAAATCCATACACGCTCTCAGCAAGATTAGAAGTTTATTGCATCAGAAGCAGGGGAAAAAAAATACTGTTAAGAATTAATATGCAACCATCACTACCGGTTATTTTTTTTCCAAGTTACAAACCAGAATTTTAAACAGACTGACATAAAAGACAAAAGCACGTTGAAAATCTCGCCATGGCTCAACCCCAGCTGAGCAAAAAAGCCAATATCTAACAATCAGTTTAGAGGCAGAGGTATGAATATCTGCAGCACAAAAAAAGCTCATAATAAGCAATCTAGGCATTTTAAATCAGAAAATAATCAAGGACAACTCATTATTTTGAACACTGAGCAAAAACACCACAAACCATGTTACAGAAATTATTATACAAACACATCTAATAAAACCACGCTTTCAGACAACACATTTACACAGATCAGTAAACACAGGGAGGGTTCTCTAAGCATTTTCTGCTGACAGAAAGTGGTAAAGTTTAAGACAATGCACCATTAAGCAAGTTTTTATTAAGTACACTCACTTTTCTAGAGGATAACAACATTCACTAGGAAAGATGTCAAAGTGTGGAGATTGTACTACAGCAGTCTGAGACTTATGCTGGGCTTCTTACCTAGGAAAAAAAATGAACATGCATTAAAACCATAAAAGCAAGTTCAAGTGTGCTTTTTTAAATATTAAGATTATTTAAAAATCAATAAAAATTCAATTAAAATACTACTATGAATGAAGTGAACCCACATTTGAGAAATGGAGCTGTACTTTACATATATCAGATATGTGATTAAAACAAAGTGGGTATCAAGATATTAATCATTTTGTTGACTGAGAAACTGTAAGTATAAAGACACAGGCTGAACTAAAGGTGTACAAAAGGTCTTCTGTTTTCCAGGGGTTTATGATAAGTCTCTTACTCTTGTTCCAGTCACCTTCTCCCACAAATTATTCTGTATAAGAGACCAAAGCTCCCTTCAAAGACAAGGAGCCTCCTTTCTCCATCTACAGCTGCCTTCTCCAAACTTAAACAACGCACACCTGGCACCCCATTTCTGCCTTTTTAGGTACTGTTCTGGGGTAACATCAGTCTGAACTGTTCACCTGAGCATCAAAATTCTCCATTTCTAGAAGGGATGGAAACAACCATTAAAACAAAAGGAAGGAGGGATGGGAACAGAATGCTGAACTACAGAACAAACGTTGCTTCTGAAAACTTTGTGCTAATGTCTTATACAGGGAATAAAATTTCAACACCCGCCCAGCTGTCCTCCTGCAAGGAGGGTTTCCTTTAATACTGAAAAGCCAATTAAAACATTGCTAAAGCAACAAGAATAGTGCTCAATTAATACTGTATTTAGGCACAAATGTTTCATGCTGTGCAGGAGCCCAGTTTTACACTGTATCTTGTGACGGCTTAAGAAACTTTTGTCGTCATCATATTACCTTGATTAAAAATGTAACATATCATTGTGAACAAAAAGAAATCTAGGTTATCTTGAAGTAACTTTGAACTATGGATTTTTAAGAAAAACTCAGAAACCACTGACAGCTGAGTTACTGAACACTGCTTTTATGTGACAACTAAATTCTATTACCTGACAGCTGCTTTCTAAGCCTATCACAACCAAACCGAATAAAAATGCTTTCTGCAGTTTCCGGAAGGCTCCCGTGGTGTGGGAGCCAACGTTTGCTGGAGATATCAAAGTCATCGCAGCTGCAGCAATAAAAAGGGCGCATTCATCAAACCCCCTCCATTAAAAGGATGCTGAAGGGAATGCTTAAGACATATTACACGTTGTAAGGCACCTTAAGTTCTTTGTACAGATAACTAATGAAATCAAGACTGGCTAAGTATTAAGCCCTGCAATAAGGCACGAGGCTAACCTTTAATAAGTATCTGCTATAAGTAACCCCAAAATTGCCGAAAAAGTAAAGAATCTGTACAGCACCCAAAGAGTAAAACACACATGAACGTGACATTGCACACACAAAACACGAGCTCTGAAAAGTCGCAAATAACGTTAAACCCCACAGAGGAGCTGCCAACCCGGCCAGACCCCGTTACCGCCGTGACAGCACAGACACCTGCCGGCCCACGAGCCACCGCTTTCATGGGACACCCTAAAGGTGCCGCCCGGCACCGGCGCCAAGCCCCCTTACACGTTGCTGGAGCCGCCCGCCGCCCCCCTGAGCCCAGCCCGGCCGGCAGGGCCGTGAGGGGGCCGAGGGTCCGGCCCGGGCGGTGCCCCCCGCTCACCTCGGTCCCGCCATGATGCAATCGCGCCCGGCACAGCATGGCCGGAAACACCGGCGGCGCCACAGCCAATCAGCGCGCGGCTCTCTCCGGCAGCACAAAGGAGCTTTATAAGGCGGCCGCCCATTGGGCGCGACCTGTCCTGGGGCGTCACGTCACGGCGGCGCGAGGCAGCTCGGGGGACTCTTCCCGCGTGCCCGCCCCGCGGCTCCTGATTGGGCAGGGCGGGGCGGGGGGGGGCCTGGGGGAGGGGNGTCACGTCACGGCGGCGCGAGGCAGCTCGGGGGACTCTTCCCGCGTGCCCGCCCCGCGGCTCCTGATTGGGCAGGGCGGGGCGGGGCGGGGCCTGGGGAAGGGCCCGTGAGGGGCCGGGGCGGGCCCTGGCTTTGCCCCCGGGCACCGGGAGAGCTGCGGCGGGCACGGCTGAAACGAGCCCCAACTCTGGGTCGGGGACAGGCCTCAGCCGCGGGCCCCGCGCCCAAACCCGGGCAGGAGCTGTGCTGGCTGTCCTAGATAGCCCCATCCGGCTCTAACCCAGCGAGACCAGGACACTGGGCTTCTCCCAGTAACTGGATACCAAGGGCCTCTACCGAAATCTTCTCGGGAGCTTGGTCTTACCTCCATTAAAAGGGATACTCTTAAGTATTTCAAGTTACCGATTCTTAAGGCTGTAACTACAACAGAAGTTGCTTCTCTGCTTCTGTGCTCCAACTAAAAAAAAAAATTAAAAAAACCAACTTGTAGATGGGTTCTCACATGTCAAAGGAGACTTGAGGGTTTGAAAAAAATAATATCGCTGGCTGGCAACAACTGAGAAATTGCAAAACATTTCATGATCTGTTAAATAACATTTCCTCCACTTTTCCAGTGCTGAAAACAGCTGTGAAAAGGCTCTCGACAGGGAAAAATAGAAGTGAGATGGGGAGGTGAGTGAGCGAGATGGATGCTCTTCCCACCCTGCACACCTGAACCCCGACCAGAACAGATTATGGGGAATGAGGGTCAGGTCAGTAATGGCACAAACCGTTCAGCTGCCTCCAGGTAACGACTTCAAATTGCTCTGAAAACTTATTTACTAACACAGATGAAGGTATCAATTAAAGTTTTCAATAAAAGCTTTAGATTTTGATTTGCAGGGCTGGGTACAGGATGAACTCACTGGTCTGTGCAGGGCAGTGTCAGTGTGTGGATTTGAGATAATCCAGATGTGAAGGGAGCCACATAAACTGGAATTCTCACCTGCTCGAAGTAGCACAGAACTCCTTTCTACACAAAATTTCCTACATCCTTCTAGAACAGCTAAAAAAAATGCAGACTGAATCTGCACCAAACTCAGAGAAACAGAAGAGAATATGGGAACTGAGGCCAAACTAAGCTGGGCTGACCAGCAGGACAGGAGAGACTGGATGCATGTGGTTGCCAGGGCAGAGTCTCTTGTACAAACACAGAGTTCTGGGATGTTCTGTATCCGGGAGGGAAGTTTGGAGTGGCAGAAGTTTATTCAAGCCACACTGCTGCCTAATACATCTATGAAAGAGCCTGTGACAACTCAGGCCGTGGATCCTACCACATGATGTGGCATTTCTTTGTAAACATCCTCATGAACTCTGAACGCGCTGCAACCTCCCCCTGCTCTCACATTGCCTCAGATCTCAGAGGCTGCAGGTTTTAGACAGCTTTAGACAGCTGCTGCTTGCTCCAGTGCCAACGCCTTCCATTTTGGCCTTTAGT
This sequence comes from Struthidea cinerea, assembly GCA_013397865.1. NCBI lineage: Eukaryota > Metazoa > Chordata > Aves > Passeriformes > Corcoracidae > Struthidea > Struthidea cinerea. The sequence continues at coordinate 39,835 of VZTI01004659.1, read as the reverse complement.
AAAGTAAAACACACGGGTGACAAGGCCAGTTGACTTTAAAGGGAATACCATATAATTCCTGAATGGAACTTGAAACAAAGACTGCTTAGAAATGCATACTCTAAAGCAGTGAAATAGACAAATGTTGGCAATTTGTTGTTGCCAATGTTGACTCTGTGGTTAGCCCAAATCCAGATTTTTACCTTGTCTCCCCCTGTGTATTTTGTACCTCTTTGTCCTTCACTGTTAAATTGTAATAAAATGTTACCTGCATGGGAATTGCTGCCCTTGTTCATGCACAGCCTTTACCTGGGAGCATTTGGGCAACACTGAGCTTGTTTTTCATTAACAAATTGGCCATGTGGAAGGGGTGAACAGGGAAGTCACTGTCAGATAACTTACATAGAGGGCGGAAAAAAAACAAAAACCAAATTGGAAAATCAGGGGAAATGTGTAGTAGAGTGATCAAGGCCCAGCACAAGTAACTGGAGCATTCCCCAAACTGCAAGAATGAATGTCTCTGCTCTAATTTTTCACTCTGTACTGATGAAAAAGCACCGATTCAGCTGGAGAGGTTAAAGGGAAGAAAAAAAAATCACCGTGAAGCCTCAGGAGGGGATTCCCCTGGCGTGAGGCGGCTGAGGGGGAAGGCGTGGGCACCATTTTGTGGGACCCGCGGGAAGGTCACCGCTCCCCGGCGGTGGCGCCGGCCGCAGCCTGGAGCTCCAGGGGAAGGGCGGCCGTGGGCTCTAGCACTGAGCGCCGCGGCTTCTCCAGCGCCCGGTGCCGGCCCCGGGCCGCCCCTTCTCCCTCCCCGCTGCCCCCGCGGCCATTTCGCCGCCCCCCCCCCCCTCCCCCCCCCGCGGGCCTCA
>VZTI01004659.1:3597-37035 GCA_013397865.1 Struthidea cinerea | reverse complement strand
TGGACAGACGGGGGTGGGGGGGGGGCGGTGACGGCCAAAGTCACGGCGGAAAAGTTTCACGCCTCCCTGGCACTCGCCCCGATTCTGGTTTACGACGGCAAAGTCATTTAATTATCGCTGCGAGCGGAGGGCAGCCAGGGAAGCGGCCCTTGACACACGGACACGGTGTCCTGCGGCAGGAACAGGGGTTTGGGGGTGGGAAGAAGCCGGAGAGCGACAACTCGAGCCCCCCAGCTCCGAGGGGTGCGGGGTGGGAGCCCTGCCCGCCCCCCCCGGCTCGGCTCGGTGCGGGCACAGCGGGGAAGGGAAACACCAAAGCCATTGATCGGCCCTGCAGCTCTTCATTGACCCTCCCTCGCTGGGGAATGCCGGGGGCACTTCGGCCGGAGCTCCTGTCCCCACCCCCGCGCCGCTCCCTCGGGAGCAGCCTCCATGGCTGCCCCGTGCTCCTGACAGCAGGTTTATTCCTATTTTACTAACTAGAGCAGAGGGAGAAATGTCTAGAAAGAGATTTAAAGGGCCACCAGCTGAACCAACTTCGCCAGAGCCAGTTAGGATTAAGTTTGGTTAAGTACCCTGCAGGGAGCAGATCTGATCGACATTAAATTCGCCAATTCCCTGAACGCAGAACGAGGAGGCATCAATTCCAGCCACAAATGGTTAAAAATTACACCAGGTAACACATTCCTGGAACTTGTTGCCAGGGCAGAAGAGAGGGACATTGTTTTAACAGGTCTGAAACGGGAGACGCAGGGCCATCTTTGGATCATGTCTCTTGGTGCCTCCTGCTCCCTCAGCTCCTTTCATGGTGCCTCCTGCTCCCTCAGCTCCCTGTCACGTACCTTGTGCTTTCCCCCACGTACAGACACGGTGAAATCAGACTGTGTGCCACAAGGACAAATGGAAGGTGTGATGCTGATCTGCAGGTAAAGGTGTCCCTGCCCATGGCAGGGGATTGGAACTGGATGATCTTTAAGGACCCTTCCAACCCAAACCATTCTGGGATTCTGCAGGATGTTTCTTGCAATTACAGACACAGAGACAGGAGTTAACTGTTATCCTTACAAAGGAAATAGTCTTTTAAGACAAAATACTTGAAATTTGTAGGACCTCAGTTGCAATCCTATGAAAGGAAACATCCAAAGACACCATTTTCTTCACCTTTCTTAAGAAACAATGCTGCTGAACACATTAAGACCAACATCATGTTTATTTTCTTTGGAAATAGCCAAGTGGTCTATATATGTAACTTCAGTTTGTTTGATGCAGATTTGTGTCAGAGCCATGCTTACTCTGGGAATTTTACTCCATGGGAAGTTGTTCCAGGAGAGAGGTACAGGGAGAAATAAACCTCTCACACGGGTAAATGAAACCTAAGTTTGCACCAGTTTGGTCATCAGCAAGTTTGTATTTTATTAATGAATCCAGATCTGTACTAACATGTTAAATTAATGGTTTGGATGCATGTTTCCTTTTTTTCCCTGACTTGTGACTGCAACAGGTATGACAAAAACTCACTTAGGAACACTTACTTGGAACTTGGCCTTCATGCTGCTGGTGAATTTGCATGATAATATGGATGTGCCTGGACACAAGCAAAGTAAAGCAGGAGTGTCAATTAATAAAAGAGCACAGGGCCATAATTACAGGTCACACAGTGCCTGACAGAATTACAGAGAGACTTTCCATTGGGGAAAGGAGCCCTGTGTTCTCTCCACCAGACAGAGACTTGCCGTGAATGATCCATTTGTGTTGAAGCCCTGGATGTACATCCAGGCACCAGCCTTGCTCCCCTCCCAGAGGGAATTCTCTTACAGACCTTTCCTTGGTGTGTTACTTGTGTTAGATCTGGCTTAATTGTAATTTTTTTTTACTGTTTCCTCCCTTTATCACTTGAATTAGGAATTTCCTGAGTGTTTGGGAAGTATCTGCCTTGGAATGGCTGCAGCCACAAATAACACCTTACTATTGAGTTTGAAAGCTCTTAACAAAGCTGAAATTCAAAATATAACCAAGTTCCTCAACGTCAAAGCTGGGAAAAGAAACCAAAAGCTGCTGCCCCAGAAGAACCCAGTGGCCAACAAACTTGCTCAGCTCCTCAAACCTTACAATGACAAGTTTTATACATTCCTAGGATTTTTCTTTTACAGACACACTTCTCATACAGGTGAGCTTTACAAATTTAAGCAAATGTGAGGAGCAGAACCTTATATATCAAGTCTTTACATTGGTGAATTTCTTGTTAGGGGTGCAGTTGTCACTTACAAATAAATACAAAGTCACTTATAAATAAATACAAAATTCTGGGAAGTCCAAGGCAAACAGAAGGAAGAATTAAGGCCTAGGATGACACAACACAAAGAGTTCTGTTGTAACCTGTGTAAGGAATTTTTATGGCCAGTCTGGGCAGAGAATAATTTCGGATTTGGTAAACCTACCTGGAGAAGAAAGGTTTGGTAATGCCATGAAAGAGGCAGAAGCATTTATTATTCATTACTGCCATTTCAGCATACTGCTGAGCAGGGGATTAGCAGTGTGTGTGGCTGTTTGAAGTCTCCAGCACAGCAGAAATGCTGCTTATTGTTGAGGAACAGTGATGCTGCACAGTTCCTGGAAGGTCTTCAGCCACACTCCTAGAAGAAAATTAACCATGAGTGGAAGAAAATTGTCAGCCTGTCACCCCTCATTTCCAACTGTGCATTTGTCGCAGATCTGGCGATGTTCAGTTCAGCATGGGGTGATAAAATATTTTTAACTGTCTGCTGTATTAGGAGTGACCATTTTGCTGTCATATGTTCCAATAACATTCAAATGTCTCTGGTTAATTTTTCTTAGCTCTTGTCTTCTTTTCCAGGCACAAACTGATGGCTAGTAAAATTCACATTAGGCCTAATTTATTTTTGCTGGGTGAGGTTACCCTTTTTCACCGTGCAGAAAAAAAACTTCAATCAAGCTGGGTGCAGCTCACCACCACTCCTGGCCATAGTGCTGCTACAGCATACCCACAATAGGCCAGTTTTAGCTGTGAAACAAGAAAAAGAAAATATCATGCAAAGATAAAATACCATGCATCCATCTCATGTTCAACAAACTTTTGCATTTCATATTGTCTTTAATGTTAATGATCCTTCCATCCTGAAATTTTATAGTGAAAAAGATCAAATGTTTTATGCAATTCAGAACAAGGCAATTAGTTCAGAATAAAATGTTGATTTATGTGCCTCTCCTCCCCGTGTTTCTTCAGGAAAAGAAACCCAAAGCCTAACAGCAACAGATGGAAACTGAAATAAATAAACACACTGTCTACCAGGATTATTCCCAGCCAGTTAAAGGTCTTTTCCAGATGATGAATACTTTATTTAACAGCAACAATTTAATCAAAAGTTGACTCAAAATAATTAAAATTCCAAGCTCCAGAATAGTTATTTTAAATATAAATCAGCAACTTCTGCCAAGAAAAAAAAAGGAGCTTCCTTCTGGCGTGCCCAAGCACTCCAGTCAGGGTAAGGAGACTCACACAGGGAAGTACTACAGAAGCTCTGTCCTACCAGTATCCCTCGAGAGCCTGGTCCAGCTGGAAACTGAGTCAATGATCTTTGCTTCAATAAGCATAGAAGGCCCCAAAATATGATGGTAATGTGCTAATTTTGCTGTTTCCAAATGAAGGGTAAAAAATGTCCCTGTCATCGATCCTTACAAGTGAGTCAGGGCAGCAGTGCCACTGCTGCTGCCACGAAAAGGGCAAAGTAGGGAGGTTCCTTTTGGTCACTACCACAGACACTTGTCCAGGCCAGCATTTCCCAATTATCTTGCTCCACCCCTTTTCCCTCCACAAATGAACCCTGTCATGCAGTCCTGTCCTTATCAGCTCCAAAGCAGGAATCACGCAGGCAAAGTGTGCTGCTTCCAATCCCCGGCCTGCTCCGGTGCCCTGAGTGCCCCTTGTGCCATTTCCAGAGAGGTGTGCCCGCCTCCCACTCTGGGAAACATCGCAGAGAACATTCTTGGCCTCCTGTGTTTATACATCTTGTTGTCACAGGATCATCCTCAGTGCAGCTCTGAATGGAGCAGGGCTGTTACTTGAGCCCATTTACCAGATCAGTGAAAGATTCTGCTGTTCCCCTGCCAGGCACAGTGAAATCATCCTTGTCACCCTCGGCCTGTCCACAGTGCCCACCCTTGATCATGGAATCCATCGGTGGAACAGGAAGATGAATGGTCACACCCCAGCTATGTGGCACCTACCTGAAGTCTCTCTGTGTTTACTGTGGTTCAAATGTCCAGCAACCTTTCTGCACAGCAAAACCAACGAAACCATGCTCAGAATCAGCTGTGTCCTCAGCACATTTCTATTCCCTGTAACGCTTCACGCTCTCAAAGCAAGGAGACTTTGATATCCTTTGGGAATGACCTCCCCAAGTTCACCCTGTATTTCACCACGTGCACGTGCTGACTCCATCAGGGTTGTGCAATGCCTCCAAAGTTCTTGTATTAGAGGAGCTGCTGAACAGCCAGTCTTTATCTCATCTCACTAATGGTTTTATAACCTCTCTTGCATTCCGAGTTGTCTCTTCCCTGAACTGAAGGCTTCTGGCATAATCATCTCTTTCTCACACTGATCAGCCCTGGGATCCACACAAAATTATTACATCTCTTCTTGTAGATTTTCTAATCAGTTTCTCTCCATGAGTCACTGATGCTATCTAAAAATTCATTACCTACAAAGGCAGCCTTTGTGTTTTGTCTTGTAAAATTACAGATGACTTGTACCTGAAAATGTCTTGCTCCTAGAAGGGTCATCTTTTATAAAGGAGATCACTTCCCTGCAACCAAAAGTTACTTGGTTTGTAATTAGTTTTACCATAGATAATTGCCCGAGTAACATTTTTAAATTTATTAAAATAATAAATAATTTTTAAATATATTAAAATAATTAGGGTTAAGCTTAGGCTTAGGGTTAGGGTTAGGGTTAATAAATGTTTCCCTTTTTTTAATGTAAGAGCTGCTAACAGGATGTCTCTCAAGAAAATGCAGCTAAATGCAATTTTAAATAGAGAGAATTTTGGTTCAGTATGGGGAAGGAAGGAATATTCCAAGTGTTGCCTGCTTGCCAGGTGAAAAACTTCTTGTGGTTAACCAAATCTAGGTGTCCAGCTGGATTTACCATCTTCTATGTAAAAACATAAAACTGAATCCAGCAATTTGTAAACAAACAAATAATACTTGCCTCCAAATGGGAAAAAAAGCAGGAGGGAAAATAAGATCACAACTCTCAGGTACTCGTTATCAATACACAATATAGAGAGCAAACCTGTTTATAAGGATGTGAGAAGCCAGAGGGGGAATGGAGAAGGGAGGGCAACACTTCCCTGTCACACTACATTCCTACAGTCACATCACCCCAACCTCAGCTGCTGGAAGAAATGCAGTGCTGACCAGAGTTCCAGCTAAAACTCACCCCTGGAAACAGCAACAACTGAAGCCTGTTTTCCAGCAGGCTCATGCCTGGCTGTTGACTGAATTATTTTCAGAGTTTTTATCACAATTCTGCATGACGAGTTCATCCCTCTCTGATGACTGTCTGAAAACTGACAGAGAAGAGAACCTTTAACTGAGAGGTGAATCTGGGGCTTTCTTTTGTGGGTTCTTTGATGCACAGGTTGAGCTCATATTGCATTCTTTAATGCAGCATCAGTCTGTATTTTCCCTGCTCAGAACAGAAATGACTGGTGTGTCCTACCTTTGAGATCTCTATACCCAGCTCTACAATGATAAGGGACAGATGAAAGGACACATGGAGCAGCATGATCCCTAACAGACAAAGCTAGAAAAGAAAAATAATCAATAATACACATTTCAAAACATCTGCACAAGTGTTATTATTGTGTAGCTTGTGTTAAAGTACTTCCAGTGTTCAGCTTTACGAGCACGCACAAGAAGGTGCCGTCCCTACTGAAACCTGCTTTTTCCATGGATTATTTCATTATTTAGTCTTGATCCATCAGTACCAGAGCAGCTGCATGTGCACAGGGACACCACATACAGGAGTAAAGAAACATTCTGAGTGGGTCTCACAAATACCAAGGAAATGCTGGATTAAAAGAGATTCTTTTGTGCTGTATACAGCAGTTTTCCTGCATCCCTATTTCACTGACCCATGTTATGAGAAAAGGCAAATCGTATTTCCAGACTTGCTTCAATCCATTTTACAGACAAGAAAAGCCCAGTTGCCCATTTCAGACCATCATGAAATTCTCTCTTTGCACAAGAGAAGACTTTTTTTCCCCTCCTGTAACCAATTACTACAAAATTCAGCAAGTATTAGATATCTTCCTAAAGATATCTACATGAGAGGAGCAGGGTAAAGCTAAGAACCTTGCAGAACATCAGACAGCCTCACACAGAGGTTTGATGTTTCCCATTTTTGTTCAGAGAGAGAAATGAGTCAGGCACGCTTGACTCTGGTTTGCCTTTGGATCTCAGGCATGCACTATTTAATTATCATTAAAATCATACAAGCATGAAAGAAGCAATAAGCATGCATGGATTATTTCTTTGCTAACACTTACATGAGGAAAGGTGGTCCTAAAGGGCTTGGAAAAATAAAGCCACAGATTTACTCTACCTTTACCAGTCAGACAACGCAAGTGTTGCTGTGTTCTGATCCCTCTGTAGGCCAGGATCCAGTGTGGCAATCAATATTCTATTAACTGAAAAAAATTGAGCTGGACACTCCCAAAATCACAAGATTTCCTTTTAGTACTGATTTTATAGTTGCTGATTATTTTGGGGTACACTTGAAGAGGAAGCTTAGAAGTAAAATTCCCCCCCTTTCAGGGTTCTTTTGAGGGAAAACTGCCTAAATGTGTGCCACTGTAGGGCTACAAATCCAGCCTTAAAAAGCTGAAGCAAGCCTTCTCACTAGTGATCAGAAGGGATTCCTCATATCTCTGTTTTCTGGAAATCATTTCTTGTGTTTACATTACTCCATTTGCTGCTCCAGCCTTCTCCTTTCCCTTCTGTTCCTAAAGATCCCACTTCTCCCCTTTCCTCCACATCTCTCATTGTCTTGTTCTCCTTACAGTTCCTACACACTAAAACCTTCTCTTAGTGGGACTGTAAGAAAGGCTGATCATCAAAACAAGAAACAGCTTCCCCTTCCCACTGTTTGGATGTGAGGATCAAAAATAATCACAAGCCAGGCAGGTTTAAGCACACTAGAAGTACATTCTTGGTGAGAGCAGGGGTCCTTCCAGCTCCTGTCTGACTCCGGGAGGAAAGCCACACATCTGCTTCCTACAGTTTCTCCTCTCGTGTCCCCCAACATGCACATTGTTATGCTAAATGTTCCCGGTAGTTTATGGATCCGTCATCACAAATGTCTCATCCCTGATTAGGCCAACCGATGCAATCTGTCCCTACCTCTCTTCCTGGGGCAAGGAGCAGAGTCTGTGTGTGCAGTACTTCCTCTGAACTAGTTTAAATTTAAGCCCCCTCTGTGTTCTGCTGTTTTGTGATTTAACACGTCAGATATTTCATACAGGAAACACTAGAAACATTTAACAATTATCAAAAATATGGAACTATCCTAAAGCTGCTTAACTATCACCCATGTTCCCTCAGTTCCTCAGGACAGAAGATCTTTAGCCCTGTGTTGCAGCATAACCTCGTGCAAGGCAGGTCTGCACTGGTGCACGGCAGCCTTCCACCAACACTTTGGACCTCGTTCAGCTCTGCCAGACCGAGGCAAAGGCAGCAGGAGCTGTGTCTGCACTTGTCAGGACAGAGCCTGTCCCTGTGTTTCTACAGCTCTCCACCCTCTGCATTCAGTCCTCCGAAATTCTCTGGGGTTGGGGTGGTTTTGACCAGGCGGTGAGACTTTGTCCTTGCGTCTGTCAGCCACGCCCTGTGAACTCTCCAAGGCTGTGGAAACAAACACCAGGGCAGAGCTCTTCTTTCTCGAAGAATACACAACAAACTTCTGCCAGATTTTTTTTTTCTCTTTTTAAGAAATAAATCCATAGTTACATTACATTCCCAACTCCTCAGGTTCTACTTTGACATATTTTATATTGCTCCCAGGTTCAGGAAATATAAAAACTTAACAGAAGTAAGAGCTTAATTGTACAGTAGTATAGCAGGAAAGGAAAAAAGTTAGCCGTCTACATTTAACTACTTTCAGTGGCTCAGCAAACCGGAGCTGAGCCAACACTGTGCTCCTCTGAAAAACTTCTTTAAACCAAAATCCTTGCACAAGTTTCTTCATTGATAGTAGATGAGTGTATTCTTATCAGTTGATGATGGCCTATCTAGTAATGTTAGAATTACAGACGAGATCTATGCAAATCAATTTCTGGACTAATCTCTAGTTCTGTTTAAACTACTGTTCTGCTTTGCCTTCATAAATAAAGTGGTCAAACCCAAGATAAGCTAAATGCTTCATACATCAAAACAGAACCTCTGTACCTGAAATGCACAGCAGCTTGCATGACCTGGGAAACAGAAGGGGAGCGTGGAGCAGAAGCTGTTACCGGCACTTCTCCCCTTTAAGGTCTGCCCACGGCTGCAGGCAGAGGAGTGAAGCTGTAGGACGCTGGTGGCAGCACTTGCCGGGTGCAGGATTTGTCCATCTGCAAACAGAGCAAATACTTGTCCCCTCACAGCAGGGACCGCATGTGTTGCTACAACTCAGTTTCAGATCAGAATCAACTCTTACTTATGGAAACAACCCGTCTGTAACACAAAAAGACTTAACACGACCTCTAATTTTAGAAGGTGGCTTGCATGGGATCTGCACGTGCTCCTGAGAGGTGACCTGCTTTTTATGTGCTGGATCAGTGCTTCCTGAGCCGCTGGATGTTGTTCTGAAGAGTTTTAAGAGACGCTGAAGTGAGATGGCACAGACGGCAGGGAGGCACTAAGACGCAGCAGAGCTGAGGGGTGGGATGGGGGGCGATTTGCTCCCCCAAGAGACTGCAGCTCTGTGCCCTCCATGCTGACCCACATCCTCCAGCCTCTGCTGGGAAAAAGGAAAAAGGGGAAAAAATATACACAGTACTTTAACTTATGTTAAAACATGGCTTTCAAATCCAGTTAAGCATGAGCAAGAAACAGTTAAGTTCACATAGAAAAAAAAAAATTGGCTTCCGATCAGAAGGAGGAGGAGTTTGGCTTTCAGTGATTTTGAATGAGAAGTAAATCCAGGCTATAGCGAAGCTTCCTGCCCGAGCCTGGCTGCCTCAGGGGTCCCCCCAGCAGCCCCAGGGTGGATCCCAGCACCCCTCTTTAGCAGCCAGCACCCTTTATTTCCATGGCCGGGGGGAACAAAACCAGCCAGCAGTGCCCCCCAGCCATCCTCCCACTGCCGCAGGCAGAGGCACATTTTCAAGTCGTTGATCACTAATTTGACTTGCGTAAATTGCGAAGGGATTGTCTGTGCTGTAAAAGGGGGCCGGGGAGCCTGCACAGTGTCCCCGAGTGTGCCAAAGCCATGGTCCCAGGATGGCATTTTGTCAGATACATAAAGACCACGCGTTTTGAAGAGTCCTTTCAGTGCAACAGGTCCCAGAGGGCCTCTGCATTGCACATTCATAGAATCACTGAGGCTGGGAAAGACCTCTGAGGTCAGGTCCAGCCATTTAACCCCTGCAGACACGACCCCAGTGAAGTTCAGTTACAGATGCGGGATCAGAAGCCTTGACACTGGGCAGAGCAGCACCAGGGGTTAAAAGGCTGCTCTTGCTGCTCCAGTGGAATTAGAACCCTACCAGTAGGGATTCCTGTCAGGAATCCCTGTCTCACATACAGAATGCAACCACAGCTCAGTGCTATCCACCATTTAACCCCCTGACTTGCTGCCTCTGCCCTCACACCAGTATGACCAGATCTGTTAATGTTTGGAGGGTGTTTTTTCTAGAAAAAACTCCTGTTACTGCTGAGCAGTGTCCTTTGAACACCTGCTTTCACCCTCTCCTCCCTAAGTAACTCTGTGTTTTTCACTTTCATATCTTCAGTCCCTTTTCCCTTTTTGATTTTTCAGTCATTTGCCTCTGCACTGGATTGTTCTCTTGGTTTTGGTTTTTTTGTTTTTTTTTTTTTCCTTCTGTGATTTTGTGAGGACATCAAAGCCAATGCATGAGAGGCTTACAGTGGAAATGGCTTAACAACCTGAACCTGAATTTTTGTCTCTGATTTAGTGGTGAAAAAGGCAAGGCAGGACGTACACTCAACAGGGCCAGAAGGAGGATGCTCATCAGCTGAGACACAACAAAGTTATACTTTCTGAGACCTGAGCTGTTTAACTTTCCTGAGGTATTGAGAAGTGCTCTCCAGCACTAACTTTCTATTACCTGTTTATTTCTGAATCAGACTCACATTGTGACCATTATTTTGACTTCCTCATTATTCAATAATCTGCAGTTCCTCTCCTTGCATTAGCCTGAATTCTACTTTGAAAAAATACTTTTTGATCTCAGAAAAAAAATGGCCTGGAAAAAAGGGTTAAAATTTAGGCAGAGCACATGTTTGAATACTTCAGGAAGCATTTTCCTTCTAGTGAAAGAAAAAAAATCACACAAAGAAATGAGTTTTCTGCTTGCTTCTCTGGCTTAAGGTTTATTTTCTACTTCTTTCCAGGATTCCAATAGCTCTAGAGGGTTCAGCAGTAGAGCTTTGTCCTGCTCTGTCTTAGGTGCAGAGAAAATCCATTTCAGCCTTCCTTCCTCTTTTGGCAAAGAGCCCACAAGAAAGATGGAAAGAAACTTTTTACATGGGCCTGGAGAGGCAGGACAAGGGGGAATGGTTTCAGACTGACAGAAAGTAGGTTTAGGTTAGATATTGGGAAGAAATACTTTCTGTGCGGGTGCTGAGGCACTGGCACAGGTTGCCCGGAGAAGCTGTGGCTGCCTCATCCCTGGAAGTGTTGAAGGCCAGGCTGGATGGGGCTTGGAGCAACCTGGGAGAGTGGAAGGTGTCCCTGCCCATGGCAGGGGAGTGGCAATAAGATGGGCTTTAAGGTCCCTTCCAACCCAGGCCATTCTATGATTTTCCAATTCTGTGCTGGCTGTGAAGAGGTCCTTTATGCCAGGAAGTGCTGGCCTCAGCCACGCTCCCACAGCACAATCCCCAGAATGGTTTTGTTCAAGAACACTACAGAGAGAAGCAGCTCTTCCTTAGCTGCACAGTGTTTGCACAGCAACTGGTATTTTTATAGGCACCAGAGCTGCTGCACATCTGTCACCTCTGCGGTCTCCCTGACGCAGGTGCTGGGTGTTCCCGGAGGGAATGGCTGCACGTGTGGCACTCCTGCTCCAGGATGGGCAGCACAGCCAGCTCCTTCCAGAGGCACCAGCCTGCTGCTCCTTCCTCACACAGCTCCTCTGTTCACCTTCCTGGAAGTTCTGGGCTGCAGGACAAAAGGGCTGTGTTTAGAAAGCAGCAGAAGAAAGATTTTGTCATAAACGCTACAAATGATTAGGTAACAAGTGGCATCAAATTCAGTGTCTTGTAAGAAATCAGAATCCCATATTTCCAGGTGTTCTGGACTGGACAGCAAAGTATGGAGCACTGCCTCTTCTCTAGGACACATTCAGAGACTGACAGTTGCTTGTTTCCATCTCTGCACCCTGTTTTCAAATTTTGTGTCTACAGTAAAAGTCACAAAAATCTCACTTGAGTGTCTCTCTCTCCACTAAGGAGGAGACGTTTGTCTGAACACGGCCCCAGGAATCCAGAATTAATGAATATTTTATAGTCACATTTTAAGGACATGCACATAAATAAGAGGCCTGCCTAACTGATATTTATTCAGAGCTGCTGCCTTAATAGGAAACCAAGTTAAGAAAAAAATCAGCAACTACAGCTAACAGGGGAAGGGGAACAGATAAATACAAAATGCACACAACCGTTATCACAAACTTTCACTGTGACAAGGAGAAGCACTACTCTTCCAGAGTTGGCAGCCTAGAACGTTGTGATGTGACTTAATTTATCCATCACTAAAAATCTAATTAATTTACTACTCAGCTGTTAGTAGTTTGATCAAAATGTTAAAAAAAAACCCTGTTAACAGATCAATTCAGGAGGGCCCTGTAGCTCCCTTGTAGAGGAATGAAGGCCATAATTCCAATTTGGTTAGAACCTGGAGTTATGTGAGATAATTTGTATTAGCAGTGTTGCCTCAGATGGTATTTGTGACCCTTAAACATCTCCCTTTACCTCCCCAGGCCCCAGCTGGAAGGCGTGGAGGAGGTTATTTCTGAGGAAGTGACACTTTTCCAAGCTGGGATCTCTGAACGATTATTTGTGAAAGGCTTTTGTTTCACTGAAAGGTTTTGATTAAAGTTATTCTTACAGTACAATACTTTTTAGTCCATTCCAATGCACCTATGAAACACACTTGGAAAATGCACTCAGAGAGAATTACAATACAGTCATTTCTAACAGAGCTAAAAAAGATTCTCAGGTGACACAAGAAGGGGGAAATAGGGAAAACTCAACTTCTCTGCTGGAGGACTATTTCTCAGGTATCTTCCCTCACTGACCATGTGACAGACCTTGTTACTGCAGACCAGGAACCTGCTTCCTAGAACAGCCACTATAAATATGACATCACATTAATTAACCTTCCTTTTATTCCTCTGCCTGAGTGACATTACAGTGGAAAGTCTAAGATAATGTGCTCGTTAACTTTTCCATTCTTTGAAGCAGTAAACTGACAAATTCTGCAAGCAGAAGTATTTGAAGTAAGCTCCATTTGTCTCATTTTTTCCTGGATTGTCTGCTCAGCGTAAGAGACAACTTGTTTCCCATGCATGAAGCAACAATTCCATACCAAATACTAACCTGAAATGTTCTCTTCTGTACCTACTTCACCCTAAAGTGGCTCATTCAATCATGGGAGGCTTTTAAGCAGAGAGTGGAGCTGCAGCCAGGACTAAGTGACAATAATGAGACCAGACAGCTTAAAACCTTGATATTGTTTCTGCCTCATACCCAAGCTGACACCCCACTGAGATCCTTCCACATTTGCCTCCCTTTATGATACTGCAAAAGGCACAGCTCATCAAAAACAACAACATTAATGAGATTTCTATTGGGATTGCAATACATTTTTCTCTTGGGACCATTTGGACACTACTATTTGCCTAATTATTCCTCTCCTAATTAATTCTGCTGGTAGTTGCAGGTCTTCAGTTACATAAATACTCTCCTGTGTTTGTTCAATTAAGTGGAAAGATTCCTGTAACCTAATATGTTAACATTAGGATAAAAACAGCTGCATAACCTCCATCCAATACAGAAAATCCTGGAGCTCTCTAAAGGAAAAGCCTATCAAAGCTCCTTAGACCCCTTATTTTTTCCCCTGTAGTTTCTTGTAATTTTCAAAATTATATTAAAAATATTTTTTCCGTCGTTCAGAGCTGTTAAAAGGTATTAGATTACCAGTGAGTAAAAAACAGTATTTCTTTGGAGAGCTACATGGCAAAGAACTTTACTACAGCTTTACTACACCAAATGATACCACTTAAATATTTAAAGTTTTAAGGAATAAGAGTTCAAGACTCTGTTACATTATCCAGCACCCACACACAGAGCTGGAGATCACAACAAAAGTTCTGGTGTATTTTGTCTTCCTGGCTTCCGTTCCAGTGGGGACAGAGAGAACTCATTTACCCAACTCTTTGGAGGAGCCTGTAGCACTGCCAGTGTCAGCCTTGTCTCAGCAAATCTGGTCAAAATCCACTAACAAGAGACCCACAGAAAAATGGATTTCTCCCAGCAGGAAAAATAATTTAATTGTGCATAAGGACAAACTCTCTACAAGTGCCCACACGGCCCATGTCAGTGTTCCCTGGCTGTTGCAGCTCCTGTGCTGACAGGCCACCTTCCATCCCAAGTCCTCCTACCCAGACCACCCCTCCCATCTAACTTCAAGGTGCTTCAGACTTGCACCTTTCTAAACAATGACTGTGGAGGAATATCTTCAGTAATTCCACGTCAGTGGTTTCCGTGCTTTCCGATGTGTGCACAACAGCCTGTTTGCTTTGGTTTATGACTAGTGATTTACATTAAAAATTGGCTTTCAGGGCATGAATGACATGCCAGCAGGTAAACACTTAGCACTACAGGCAGAATTAGCTTTTATGAAATGACAGTCTCAAATTTAGGGACGTATTTGGGACAGCCAGAGTTACACAGAGTGTCTCAGGAGGCCAGGTGGTGGCTGTAATTCAGTTATAGCATGGATTTGGTATCTAAATGTTCTTATCAAGAAAGTCTGCCATTTCAGCAAGGTAAAAGTGGAACAAGTATTTTAACTCCATTGGATTTTGACAGTTCTCATGATTACTGGACTTTTAAAACAAACACCTCGTGGCACACGTACAGGCTGCTCACAATGTCTCCATTGGTACTCCCTTATCACAGACCTATTTAAGTTTCCAGTTGGAAGCCATCAGCTTGGAAAGAGCTGGTTTAGGTATTTTAATGCGGTGCTGACTTAGGACCAGTTTTAATGCTCAGAAGGAATAACAGCTGATAAGTACCAGCTGCCAAGGCTACATGACACACATTACTTTTTCAGACTATAAACAGGATTACTGAGTGTTACAAAACAGAATTAGACTCTTCATTCTCTGGGACTGTAAAATTATTTCAGTGTGGATTAGCTCTAGGTTTCTCAAACATTATCAATGTTATCAGTTCTATTCAATGCAAGAACTTCCAGCTGTGGCAGTTAAGACTGCAATTAAGAAAAAATCATGGCAATTAACCAAACAGCCTCACAAAATAAAGATGACGCATCCCAGTTATTACAAAACTCCTGCTTAATTGTTCAGCAATGAAGTGCCTCCTATGACTTAGCATTCCTGCTTCTTTGGAGTTGTACAAAAGAGAACTACTCCACAGTAGGTTTGGCATGGATTCGACATTAGTAAGTAATATATTGAATATCAAACAGAGATGCAGTAGATTATACTCACAACCAAAAAAAGCAAGCCTTGGATTTTTATCTCAATAGTTATGAAGCAGGAGAAAACTTTGATAGGAGAAGGATCAGGATCCTTACAACCAGGTGGCAGTGAAAGTAGATGGTTCGGAATGTCCTTTGGCCTGTCTTCACCACGAAGATACAATCTTGGTTCCTAAATCCAGGTGTAGACACTTCTTTCCCCCACACCTAATCTAATCCCTGGTATTCAGGACATTCAACTTCTCTGTGGAGCTCCTTTCCACACCTTTTAATTTCTGCAGCCACATTTTTCCTTTCAGTTCCTCATGTTTGGAACATAGCAGTTTTCCAATGCAGTGCAGAGCACGGCCTGTTGCCCTACAAGCCAACTTCAGCCTCTCTCCCAGAACACAAACCCTCTCTTGAACCTCTCTCCTTCACCCAGATCAGCACATACTCCTCCAAACACATTTCAGCATTTTTCAGGAATGACAAAACACAAACTCAGCTGTAAATTTTAAATTAGGCGGCTTATGGCAAATACCTGTGCACTGTATTAAAATATGCACCTTTCTTGGCAGCCTCATCTCTCTTCCTGAGATAGTCTGACTGGTGTACATCAAACTGAGCTCAACTTGGATTTGATCTCAACTATTACTTAACTTTTAAGTAACACAGAATCATAGAATGGCTGGGTTGGGAAGGACCTTAAACGCCATCCAGTGCCACCCTCTGCCCTGGGCAGGGACACCTTCCACTATCCCAGGTTGTTCCAAGCCCCATCTAACCTGGCCTTGGATGCTCCCAGGAATGGGAGGGGGGGCATCCACAGCTTCTCTGGGCAACCCATGCCAGGGCCTCACCACCCTCACAGGGAAGAATTTTTTTCTATATCTAATCTTAACCTACTCTCTCTCAGTTGGAAGCCATTTCCCCCTATCCTGTAACTCCATGCTCTTGTAAAAAGTCTCTCTCCATCTTTCTTGGGGGTTTCTTTCAGGTACTGGAAGGCCACAGTTCAGTCACCCTGAAGCTTCTCTTCTCCAGGCTGAAATACGCTGGTTTTGTTTAAGAGTGGAAGGGTTGAAGTAGGTGGATGTGGGAAGACATTGGTATGTTTTTCTAATTATATCAGCTGATTTTTTTTTTTAAAGACATATCTCTATTTTTAGAAAATTGTGTCTCCCCAACACATGCATTGGACACATAGTTAGTGAATAAATAAGTATTTGAACTTGCTTCATTCACTACTGAGGCAGGAGAGGCAAGGATCTTCCATTGTACTGTAAAACCTCAACCTGGAAACTGCAATTCAGGTACAGTTCTCCTTCTGTACAGGGAAAAGAAGAAAGAAGAATAATCATTCATCTGATGATGACCAGGAAAGAGACCAGCAATTTGTGCTGGGCTAAAGCCAGCAGTTATATAAATTCATATATATCCTAAATTGGAGCTCCTGTGAGCTAAAGCCAGTATAAAACATTCAGATACAGATCATCTTCTTGAACTGGAGCTCCTGCTGTCCCAATCATCAAAATGAAAATGTGCGTGTTCCCAGAAGGGCAGTTCTTCTCCAACCCAAAATTTGTCCTGTCCTACCCCCTCTCCTCCAATAAACAGAAGACAATCAGTTGTTAAAACAAGCACGGGAAAAAATGTAGTAGCACTGCTGTAAAACAAGCTTTAGCAAGGCCTGGTGATAAATTTGCTGTAAAACAAGATGTAAGAATAGCCCTTGTCCTAAAAACACTGGAACAAGGAGATCTAAATCTTGTACAAAGTAAAGCTGAATTAGAAAACAGCACTGACCACGTGAACTTGGCACCTGCCTCTCGGCCAGGTCCTGCCATCTCCACCTCAGAGGCAGCAGACGAGCACTATCTCAACACTCAAAGACACAAGTTAGCTCAGACCACCAATTTAAATCACAAAGCTGCTCTGCCTCACTTTGCCCAGAGCAGGACACTCGCAGCCGTTACCAACGGGGAGAGGATTAGAAGCTGCAAGTCGGGGGAAACAAACATTCAATTACAGTTTTTTGTATCAAATGAACATTTCCGTGGCAACCACTAACTCGATCAGCCCGATTTTCAGGGTTGAATTTGTATTTATTAAAGAAAAGAAGCATAAAATGTTAATTTGAGCCTGTTACAAAAGGTAAATAATCTCCTGTTTCAAAAAACTGCTGGGCCATAAATTAAATAAAGAACTATAGCAGATTAAAGTGCTTGGTTTTGTGCATTTCTTTGGGGCTATACATTCACTCATTTCTGTGGTTAAGAAATGAAGATTGAGTTTTACGTCATCTGTTAAAATTCCTCTGCACACAACAATTTTAAGAAGTTGAATTTTAACTAAAACCAGTAATAATAATTCAAAAGTAACAATGAATTATCTTAAAAAAACCCAAACCTGATCAAGTTTGCAAGCATCTGTTCTCCCTCATTTTTCAAGGTTTGTTATTATTATCCATCAGGAATGAGTGTGCTCCATAAAATTTAAAAATATTGGGCGTTGGACTAGACTTCCAGAGGTCCCTTCCAACCATCATCTCTATAGCTAAAGGAAAGAACTGACTGGTTTCTATTTTGTCCAACTGTTTGTTAATTAAAATACATACTAATGATAACATATAAACCAAACTTCCATTGTCACATACTTCAGTAATCACCATTAAAACAAGGGTCTTGCACATTAAATTTTAAAACACTTCAAGGTCCTAGAATTTACTGGCAACCCAAGTATAACCAAGCTTTACATTCCCAGAACTATAAAAGATGAAACGAGAGCAAAGCAAACTGTACAGATCAAATTCCATGCCCAGACAATCAGATGAAGGCAGGGAATCAATTATCTCAGCATCAACAAGTCTTCAGCTGAGTTTCAGCTGTTCATATGCAGGTAAAGGAACAAGTCAGAAAGGGCAATGCAAAAAAAGATACAAATGAAGATTTCCCTAACTAGCTGATAATTCAGCTGAAATGAGACACCACTAGCAACTCTTGGGTGTTTGATTTTGCTATCTTCCCTTTTATCGGCAGCACAAAAGCCAGCATTTCAACAACTGCTGTATTTTCCTGTCTGAAACGTGGCTTTAGAAACAATTTCAGGGGAATGATGGCTGCTTGCTGTGTTCAGAGAGCCAGATCTAGAACAACTGGTATTCCACAGAATCCCTGAAAGCGTCTGGAATAAGTGGTTAACAACACACCCCTGAAGGCTTTCTGGGACGTTTTAAAGCTTTTACGTGTTGCAGAAGAGAACTTGGACTCTGAAATGGACTCTGACAGTATTTGTGGCTATTTCTGTAGGAGGGATTACTCTCTCTGAGTATTTTCTGTGAGTTCTGAGTGTCAATGCCTCTTACATGCCAGCAGTAATAAGGTCCACTGGATCAACATCTAGTCCATTTATCTGTGAAATGAGCAGCTTGAATAACCCTTCTTGTTTCAGTTGCTTCTGCAACAAAAAGGCTGGCAACCTGCTCATATAAAAGATCTGCTCATTTTCAGTATTTGCACTTTTTTGGAGCAGTCACTGAGGCCGTTATTCGTATTGTCACCCCGGTCTGGGATGGCAGGACAAGCAGTACACTGACTCAGGGTCCTGTTTATAAAATAAGCTCTCACCAAAACTTAAATGGGGGGAGGCCTGGTATGAAATAGTTACAGCATTTGTGATAAATGAACAAAATTACAAAACTCGCACTATCTTCTAAGAGGCCAAGGCTGGCACTTTTGCTCTTTGTACAGAATCATTTTCACTTTCTGATCTGATAATAATTTAAAAAAGAAACAGAGCAATAAGATAGAAATCAGGGACTTCAGATTGCAGAGGGGGAGTGAGATAATCCTACTAATTATTTTCTAGAATTAAGCAATATGAAATACTATTGTGATAAACAGGTCACTTTTTTCCTTTAACTGTGGAGATTAGGAAGAAGTTAAAAAAAAAAAAAAAAAAAAAAAAAAAAAGTAAAAAGAGAAACCAAGAAGGGCAGCTGAGCACAAAAGTCCACTGACAGCCTGCAGGAGACTGACACCTCAGTTTTATTTGTATTCTTAAAATCTGCTGCAGCTGCCGCCAAGGCTACCGAGTTGATCTGCCCTATTTACAGCACGAGAAGCCAGAGCCCAACACAACTGCAGCACTGCCAGGCCTGGAGGTGAAGGCACTGCTTTGTTAGGGGCATTCCCATGCCTGAATCCTCAGTAAACGAAGAAAATCACCAATGGCAACTAACGCTGAATAAACACAAAGTGCCTTTCAATGGCCAGCTGAAGTGCCCAGAGGAGACAGACATTAACCACCCTCATGCTCATCCTCAGGACAGTTTTGTGTCTACATTTGAGTTCTTCCCTTGAATGTTGTTTGGTTTGTTAAAACTCAGAAGCTTAAAATAACAGTGCCCAGTGTAGTTATTAAACCCAAAAATAGCTCTCTAACAATTGTTAATTTATTTCCCGTTGTTGTGTCCCAAGACTTTTATCTTAGGTCAGAACAAAAGAATTCCAGCCTCCTGCCCATGTTAGAGAGAGATTTTGAAATGACATAAGGACAACCATTATATGTTGGGAGGTTATTTGTGAAGAACAGGAAGTTCAGGGGAGAGGGAAAGAAGTCTAATTGCTTTCCAAGAATAAGAAGAAAAACTTTCTAAAACCAGTGTACTTTGCCATTTTATCTTTGCTTCTCTCCCAAGACAAAAGATCTTGCAGTGTGACTTTATCACAATTGGTTTTGTATCTAAAAAATTTAAATGTCATTATTCTCCAAAATTATAAAGCTGCAAAATCTGAAATGAAAAAAACCCAAACAAAACTTCAGTATTTATCAATTCAACTGCAAGACACATAGAATGCTACCTGCCAGCATCAGTTGGCTTGTTCTGCCAGGATGCAAAAGCTTCCAAACCAGCATGGCATGCTTGAAAGATTCCTGTAGTAGATCCACCACAGTGGAGAAGTTTAGCAGGACCTGAGCAAATACAGAGATCATCGTTTCAGAAATGAGATAGAGGAAACAATTTGTCAAAGCTCTCTGCTACGGTTTCAGTTCATTATCTACCAGAAGAAAAAAATGAAACAGACCTTTAAAACAGCCTATCAAACCAACACTGGAGTTTTCAGGAATGAGTCATTTTACCTACTCTATGGGACTGGGCTTAAGCAGATCCTACCCTTGGAGGGAGCCTGGGAGCACAACTACAGAAGGGGCAATTCCACCCTGTCAGGAAGCAAGCTGCTCTTTCCACTCTCTCTGGTCATACAGTTCGTCTTTTCCAGACTGGGAGGTTGGAAATTTGTTGTTAAATTACAGTTCTAACTAATTTAGGAGCTTTAGATGTTGCTTCAATACGAGCTATTTTTATTACATCTCCTTTACAATATAAAAGCCATTGTCTTTAAAAGTAAGTTTAAAGCACTACTCCGATATATAAGGAACTTTTTTTAAAAAGTACTTTATCCCCTGGAGCTCAAATAAGGTTATGTAAACAGACATGCATTTGTTAGCAGATAGAAACTAAGAAACCTTCTGTCTCAGGTCTTGTCTAATTCTTTTATGGTGTAAAATGCTGACACATTTGGTAGGTGCCAACAGGTTGAGTAATCCAACAGGCAATTCTCTTTTCACTACCTACCATTACCTTCACAGCATGAAAACTGGTTTTTGTCAAAATAAATGAGGCTATTCCATATGACAACACGTCTTCCCCCACTAACTCCAACACCTGTAACCTGAAAACAGGAAAAAAAAGTTAATTGCCAAGTTAACCCCAAAACTTTTTATTCGTTTAGAATTTAAAATAGTGACTGCACAACACAATCTTGTTTCTTATGCTTTGCTCTCCCTCCTATTCTTGTCAGTACAAAACACATACCATGCATACTTAGAATCTGGTGTGCTCCCAGTTAAATCGTAGAACAAGGCAGCATCCAAGCATCCACAATTACCTGCGCTGAGACATAAATGGATCATCATTTATCAGTCACTTTGCTTATGCAAAGTAGGTATTGCAAATCACACAAATGATAAGAGGAGTGTGTGCAGCAGGTATCTAGGAGATAAAAATCTATGTGGATCTAAGGCAGAAAACATGCTTTTAAACCACCCAGCTGTCTTCCAGAAACTACAGCATGTCAAATTCAGCTTTGCTTTTGCTTAGATCATCTCTCTTGGAAAGGCTGTAGATGTTGGGGGTTTTTTTCTTCCAATTTAAGCTTTTTCTAAAGCTGGGCTAGGAAAAAAACTGGGACTGCACATGTACATCTTTGACGAGAATTTCCTAGAGGAAACAACTTCATCTGAGAAGCTTGTGAAGATACTCAAATCAATGGCTCTCCTACTTCCTATGCCTTTTCCCCCCACCGTGACTGCACTTCATTTACTTGTATTAACAGCACAGATGAGAGCCAAGATAAGAAAAGGAATTTAAAAAGCTGTGATGTTTTATATCCCATTACTCAAAGTGCCACATGCAAACCCAAGCTAACAGCCCTCTACTAGATGCAGGGGAACTAAAATAAGATCTTGCACACTGGATGTCAGGTAGGAGTGAACATGTGTGTGAAAACTACTACAGAACAGGTACTGCATCACGAGTGGCAAAATTCCTTCCCAGGGGGATTCCCGCAGGGAGAAGATTGCAGACACTTGAATTAGGTTTTCAGGTACTGCACAGTCTGTGGGCATCTGACCCAAGGGCACAGCCCCCACACACATAGTACTTTGGAACATCTAAGCATGGGAATGAGAGCTCCGGTTTGCTAAAGAACTCAGTGTTCAGCAGCTTGCAGTGGGGGGTGTTCTTAGGGTGCACTCAGAAATAAACCAAAATTAGGCCCTTTATGGGTTTGGGGCTTAGTGTTTCTTGGGGTTTGTTTTGTTCTTTGAGGGATGGATTTTTTAAAATGCATAGAGAACTTCTAGTGGCAAGCACTTTACATTATTAGACCACGCTAGTTGTCTTACCACTGAACACAATGAAAAATTAATTAATTTTATCTGGAATTATTGGTGATTCAAGATGTGACAACACAAATACTGTAGCCTAACAAAAACGATGTGTATGGACATTCAGGTGAAAAAAAACCCCACAAATATTCTGTTCATAAAAGTGAAAGATAAGTTCAACATTTGCACACTTATTTTTACAAAATCAAAGGGGCAAAGGACTAACTTTCAACTGATACGCCACATTCTTAAGCAGAAAAGTTACCAAAGCACAAATGTAAAACCATTAAACAAAGTAAAGGTTCCACCTCTCTTGAGATAAGCACTGGAAACACCACAAGTAGTCAATCTCTCAGTGAAGTTATTCCTTGGAAAGGGGACTCCTCGTTCCCCAAGGGTGCCATGTTCTGCTGTGTGCCCACAGGTGAGTGTGCTCACCCACCTCCCAGCCTGGCAGCTGAGCAACAGGGCTTTTGGCTTTGGGTAAGGCAGCACTTGAAACACATATGCAAACTAGACTGTAGGATATGAAATACCATAAAGTTAAATTCAGGGACTTGTCAGACACAGCAGGTCAAGTTACTGAGCAGCACAAAGGGTTCTGTGTTTAAGAACGTGTCTTGAAAGAGACACCATGTGTGTCTTCCCTGGAACTCAGCTGCTGGTGCTGGACATTGGGCTCTGTTACCAAAGCAGACACTGCCTGCTACCACACTGTCAAACAAACTTGAGAATTGGGCTGGAGATGGAAGGAGGGGTGAACAATTAACAAATTGCCCAACAAATGAGAATTGAATTTAAACAAAACCCTGCCTTTTCCTCTGTTCCAAAACACAGAGTAATAGAGAGGAAATTCAGAGATCCCTTTCTTCCGTCATTGTATTATCCAGGGCCTCCAGCTGTCTTAGATACCTGGAAGGTGGGGCCAGAGTTCAGGTCCTCAGCTTTTCTGACTTGCATTAACTCTTCAATCTCTGCCCATTCCTTAGGGTGCCAGACTGCCTGGCAGAATCCCCACTCCAAGCCCAGCAGCCTCGCTGACACCAGTGTTAGCCGCTTCTGATTGTGCAGCTGCAGCTCGGTAGGAGTTGATGCAGCTCTCCAGCTCTGCAGCCTCCCTCTACTCCAGCCTTGTTAATCAAAATGCATGTTGGCAAACTGCAGTAAATGCCAATGAAATTTCTTCAGTGTCCCCTAGGTCCTCTTGAAAACTGTGTACACGGAAATTCAGATGTTTCGCTCAGCTGCGCTGCACAGCTGACACTGCAGCATAGTTTTTCAGGAAGGCAAAGAAAAACCAAATACAGAACCTTCTTCTTGCACACGCAGGTCAGAACTAATTGATTAAACAGAAAATGTTTGGTTTAACCAAGTTCTACTGCACAAACCAGAGCGAAAGCTTCAGGACATCACCTTACGCAGGGGGGAGGGAAGAGCACATTAAAAAATAAAAGCAGAGGAAGTGTCACAAAAGCTTCCACCGCACCACGCATCTCTGCGATTGACCAGGGCAGCTGTTGCTTCACAAACTCTGCCTGCTCCTACTACCCCACGGAGTAAGCCCTGCTCCCTGTTACAACAGGCTGAATGAAGCACAGCATGGCAAGCTGTCCCCAGTTACTATCCCCAATGGCCATCCCCCCTCAAGTGAAGAACATTAAGTAACAAGTTTGCCCGAGATCCTAAACCTCCCTCAAACTGAGCTGTGCGCAGGCAGAAAATTCTAGTCCACAAACGTTTCATGCTAAGCCTAGCAAACTTGTGTCATATTACTGCTGGTTTCCAAAGCAACAGAACATGGTTCAAATCCCTGCTGGGGTATTGTCCGATAAAAATCCCTTTCAAGTGCGTCATCGTTGTAAGAAGGAAAGCAGGGAAACAAAGGTGAGGCAATTTCAAAAGGTACTAAACTGAAGGCAGAAAGTAAATTAAACCCCCTCCTCAAAGAAAACAAGTCTTGGGTTTACAACTAAAATACCTTTACAGGGGATTATTTTTGATTTTTAAATAAGAAAAAAAGTTTTCCCTTTGTGTGGGACCTGTGTATTAAAATCAGCACAGACAAAACTGCCCTGAGTGCGTAAAATCTCACCTGTCCCAGGAGTAACTCTTTTAATGGGAAATCAAAGGTGGGCCCTAGCCTGGGGAAAAGTGCTGCAAAAATACCTGCTGCTTTAAGATATGAAATGGAAAAGCTAACATCCTACCTCTTCAGCTCTCTTCAGCTCCTACTCTAATGCAAAGCAATGTTGAATTTGGAACAAACCCCAGAAACTTAATAAAATTAACAACTTTAATGTCCTGACAACTGATATGCTGGAGCAAGCCCTGAAAGGCCCATGGGATTCAGTAATACACTTTGATCATAAAAAGCAGTATTAAAGTGAATGATCCCAAATAATGGGCCAAGCTGCTGAGAAAATTCCCTACATATAATTAAAAAGACTTAAGTTAATAAGGATGTTGCATTAATTCAGGTCCACCAATAAAACAACTCTAACAGCTTTAGGTATCATCTTCAAAACCAGCATTAATGTGAAAGTGTTCAGCAGAAAGTCGGACTTAAACAGCCAGCACTAAAACTCGATTAATTTGTGGTGAATAGGAAATTTCTTTCGCAATTACAAAAAGCAACTGGCCAAGAAGCCACAAGTCCTTCACCACAAGAGTCACTTACACGTGGAAATTAGAAGATATGCATTTTTGGGGAATTGCAACAGTACATGAAATGGATATAATAAGTAATTGCACGTACAAACAGATTACCAATAAACTGAATTCTGTAGGTCTGGTTTGAATAGTATTCTCGCTACTCAGTCACATCACAGAGTTTTATTCCTACACAAAGGCACAGTAAAATGATTGCAGGAGCCAGGCTAGGGCCCGATTTGACTGCTCCAAGATTTAGAAGCCTCCTGGGTAGCCCGGACACGTGTTCAGTTAGTGAACCCACTCCAAACTCTGTGTTTCTATTTGGGTACTGTTGTACTCAGTCCAGCTGGATTAAAGCTAACTGGAGAGGTGCCTTCTGAACATAGCAAAGCCATAGCCTCAGGCTCACTCGACCTGTAGGGAGGATGTCCTCACTCCCAAGCTGAACAACCTATTTTTGGATTATACAAAATGGATGTCAACAGACCTGCTGTAATGAAACGCTGGTTAAAAACAGCACCTGTCTTCAGCAAAGAGATGGTTGGTGATGGCTTCCACAGATGTTCCTAAAATGCTGTGCTGCCCTAGTCAGTTTTCCAAAGGTTCTTCATGCATCAAGCTCTCTGGGAAGGGCAGAGTGTGCACATGGCAGAGTGACATTAGGGGAGGAAGGAGAAGAAAACAGTATTACGTAACAGAGAGCTGGCTTTTGAGTCTGGAAGCACCTTGTGGTCTCTCGTTTGGCATCCGTCTTTTGTCACCGTCTTTCACACCCTCCCGCTTACATTCCAAGGTCGGCGAGCCTTGTCTGGAAGCACGCAGTGCCAGCGTAACAACGCAGCACAGTGCCAGTGCAACACTGCACACAGTGGCAGCGTGGCACACAACACCAGCGTGACACTCGGTGCAGCACTAGTGTGACACATAAAACACTGCCAGTGTGACAGAGCTGGGACACAGGCCAGGGCGGGGGGTCTCTGCGTGCAGCTGACACATGCCAGCTGAGGTATAGAAAAACACAGCTGTCGGTGAAAACAAGTCAGTTCTTTATCCTATGCAGACCTTGGACCTGCACAGCTGGCTGAAAGGCAGGCGCATTGCTTTACCCCCAGAATGGTGTGGACAGGGCGCAGACGTGTAGGACTGGCTGCCTGGAATGCAGAGCTTGGGCACAGAAAGTCAAAGCTCGATGAGCATGGCCTTGTCGAAAAATGCCAGGGAAGGGCAGAACGAGAGGGGCGATATTAAAGGCCGTGCTCGCTCTTGCCGGCCCGGCCTTCCCTCACCCAGCCCGGGCCGCGCAACACAAACCGCCATGCGGGGGAGGTGGGGCCGCCCTGAGGGAAATCCGCCATGAAGTGGGACTTGGGGTTGTGATCCGTCAGGGAAAACCCGCCACGGAGCCGGGCTGGGGCTGCCACCCCTCAGGAAACCCGCCACGGAGCAGGGCTGGGGCTGCCACCCCTCAGGAAACCCGCCACGGAGCCGGGCTGGGGCTGCCACCCCTCAGGAAACCCGCCACGGAGCGGGGCTGGGGCTGCCACCCCTCAGGAAACCCGCCACGGAGCAGGGTTGGGGCTGCCAGCCCTCAGGGAAACCCGCCACGGAGCTGGGCTGGGGCTGCCACGTCTCAGAAAACCCGCCATGGAGCGGGGCTGGGGCTGCCACCTCTCAGGAAACCCGCCATGGAGCGGGGCTGGGGCTGCCACCCCTCAGAAAACCCGCCATGGAGCGGGGCTGGGGCTGCCAACCCTCAGGAAACCCGCCATGGAGCGGGGCTGGGGCTGCCACCCCTCAGGAAACCCGCCATGGAGCGGGGCTGGGGCTGCCACCCCTCAGGGAAACCCGCTATGGCTGCCACCTCCAGAGCATTTGATGTACCTGTTTCTTGCTTCAATGCCCATCAAAGACCAATTTCAGATCTTTGCAAACGAGCATGACATACAAGAGTATTTAAAAATTGAGTCTGATCTACTTATCAAAGATAAAGCCTGTTACCTGTAAACTTATTTTTTCATGGTTGCCAAACAACATGTGAAAACAACAGAGAACTTTTCTTATATCTGGCTTCAGACTTCCATAATGCAAAATTCATTCTGAAGACAGGAAAAAAGAAAGCAATGAAAATAGGATGCAGGCAATCTACAAGGCACAGAGAAAAAACCAAAACTTAGAGAACCTTAGAAAAAATAGTTTTTCTTCTTCATCTTCTCAGTATTTGCTATTTGAACTTTTGTTGTCTTGCTTGTTCCTCTCAAAACTGGGCACTTTACAGTTTATTGTCTCAGTGGTGTATTTCCCCAGTTGCTGACTTGCCATTTAAGCTCTGGTTTATTGGAAACACACAGCAAGGGATGCTTGTGGAAGAGAGTTGTACAAGCCTCTGGACTGCTGACCATTCACCTCTGCCAATGCTCACAGTAATCTCCTAACACACCTGAGCTTCCTCTCCTTCTGTGAGGGAAAGATTCGGCTAAAGTCTAGGAAACAGAGCAGGGGAGACTCAAACCTTCCCTTGAGACACTTTCTGGAAGGCCTGCAAGGACCCTACCTTTCTGCTGAACAGAGGTGGTCATGATGCATGGTGTTGGCTGTCTTGCCCTAGGTGACCCCTCTATTCCAGAAGGACTTTTGTCCGCTTCATTCAGTTGTCTGTCCCTCCAGTTCCAGGGCCTCAAACCCGCTCTGTAAGGTACTAAACCTGTATGTCAACTGCAAGTTTTCAGAACAAGGCAATTAGCATGGCTCTTACTGGGTTTTTTCGTCAGGCTTGCAATATATTTTGAGAAGAAGAAAAAAGAAGGGGTAGATACCACAGAAGGATCCAGCACAGTCTCACCAACTTTTTCATCATCTGGGGTCTTGAAGCACAGTCCCAGCACTTGCACTGCACTGTCTTTTCATGTGTTCTGGTGACCGGGACCATCCCATGGTCAGGCCCGGGATAATTTTTGTGCCAAAGTCCTGTTGCCTACAAACATCGGACTATTTGTTACCCAGCTGGAGCTGATTTCAACATATTTGCTGAGTTGACTTTATTAGTTTTTCCTTATTTGGCAGTCTACCAGATGTGTTTCTGGCCCCTAAATTCTGCATCGTTTGTGTTCACTATCAGTGGGTATCCTCCTTCCCAATCTTTGTTAACCTCCGTCTGGGTCTGAAATCAGTGAAATGCCCCCAGTGCTGAACCTTAAAAAGAGAATTCTAGCAGCAAGTACTATGCTTTTCTGACACCTGGACATCACCTCGAGCTTGCAGGCTGCTATGTGTGTCACAGGTTAAATGTCCCTTCTGGTCGATCAGGCTCGAAAGGGTGTAAAGCTCAAGCATTAAAGGACATCCTTTCTTCAGGGAATGTGTCCTGTCGCAGAGTTTGCAACAGGTCCGCGCCTTCCTGAGTGCCAGAACGCTCCCGGCGCCATTCCAGGGCTCAGGGCGCTCCCTTGTGGGCGAGCGCCGCCATGACAGCGGGGGCGCTGCGCGGCGGGGGGCGGGAAGGCGGGAAGGCGGGGGCGGAAAGGGCCGGGGCGGTTCCTGCCCAGAGCCGAGCTGGCGCCGTTCCCTCAGCGCATTCCCGCCGCGCTGCTGGGACCTGTGCAGGCGTTCCTCGGGCTCTGGGAGAAGCGCGTGGCCGCTGCTGGGTCCCAGCCCGCAGATCTGGCTACTGGGCGAGGCTGCGCCGCCAGGGCTGCTGTGCGGCGGCATCTGTGGCCGGCCTGAGGGAAACCCGCCGTGGCACCGCCGGGGCCGCTCGGCAGAGCCAGGCGGGCAATGCCCACACCTGAGGGAAACTCGGCATGGAACCGGGTTGAAGGAATGTGCCATGGAGCGGGACTGGGGCTGCCACCCCTCAGAGAAACCCGCCATGGAGCCGGGCTGGGGCTGCTGCACCTGAGGGAAATCCGCCGTGCCCCCCGCGGCTTTGATGTAGTCGTTTCTTGGTTTAATGGCCATCAAACAGAACTAGAAAGATTAATCTGAATTGAAATACTCTACTGCAGTTAGTAGTATGTTTTCTGTTTATTTGGACCACGATGTGTAGCGGTTACCAAGTGTAAAAGTTTGGATCCCAGAAAATCAGCATTTCAGAACAGGAACGCTGTAGGGATTCTTAGAAGAGAATTAAGAGTCTGCAGAAGTAGTAAGGGCAAATGCTGCCAATATTTGCTATTATTAGAAACTGGGAGGTTCTCGTATTCTAAGAGAAGGAATCATGCACTACACAGACCGGTTCAATTTAAGATCTTCACAAACGAGCATGACATACCGAGGGTATTTTAAAATTGAGTCTGATGCAGTTACCAAAGTGCGTTATCTCTAAACTTACTTTTTCATGGCTGTTAAACAATAGAGAGTTTTCCTTGTATGTGACTTCAAACTTAGATAGTGTGAAACTTAACTCATTCTGAAGACAGGAAAAAACAGTGAAAAGGGGACACAGGCAAACTTCACAAGGCACAGAGAAGATAACAAAAATTAGAGAACCTTAAAATAAATAGCTTTCTGTCTTCTCAGTATTTGCCCATTTGGTATTTGAACTTCTGTTGTCTTACTTGTTCCTCTCAAAACCGGGCACTTTCAGTTTTATTATCTTCTGTGGTGTATTTCCCCAAACATAGACCTGCTGTTTAAGGTCTGACTTAGTTGAAATACATAAGTTTTGTTAGCCTGCTGGGTCCGAGGTCATTGAAGCATGCCCAGCCCTAAACCTTAACAAGGCGATTCTAGCAGCAAGTACTATGCTTTTCTAACGCCTGGACATCACCTCGAGCTTGCAGGCTGCTATGTGTGTCACAGGTTAAATGTCCCTTCTGGTCGATCAGGCTCGAAAGGGTGTAAAGCTCAAGCATTAAAGGACATCCTTTCTTCAGGGAATGTGTCCTGTCGCAGAGTTTGCAACAGGTCCGCGCCTTCCTGAGTGCCAGAACGTTCCCGGCGCCATTTCAGGGCTCAGGGCGCTCCCTTGTGGGCGAGCGCCGCCATGACAGCGGGGGCGCTGCGCGGCGGGAAGGCGGGAAGGCGGGGGGCGGGAAGTCGGGAAGGCGAGGGCGGAAAGGGGCGGGGCGGTTCCTGCCCAGAGCCGAGCTGGCGCCGTTCCCTCAGCGCATTCCCGCCGCGCTGCTGGGACCTGTGCAGGCGTTCCTCGGGCTCTGGGAGAAGCGCGTGGCCGCTGCTGGGTCCCAGCCCGCAGATCTGGCTACTGGGCGAGGCTGCGCCGCCAGGGCTGCCGTGGGCCGGCATCTGTGGCCGGCCTGAAGGAAACCCGCCGTGGCACCGCCGGGGCCGCTCCTGCCCCGGGGCCGCCAGCAGCAGGGACGGGTGGGACCGGCCGACAGACCGGCACTGCTTCGCCGTATTCAATAGATCGAGGGAGTGGTAGCGCAAGATAGCAAAACATTGTAAACATCTCACATATGGAATATCAGAGGGTAACCATTGAACTGAAAGGAAAACGGAGGTGTGCCAAAAGATAAAGAGGATGAAGGGGAAGACTGAAAAGATACTGAATTTTAATCTTGGCACTAATCTTTGCAGTACTCTCAAATATATCGGGGAAACACGATGGTGAAAAAATCTGTTAAATATCTTGACATCAAAAAGGGTCATCTTCATAGTTTTGTAAGTATGTTAAAATCTTAAAAAGCAGTCAGGTATTTCTTTGCCCAGTCCTACCAATTTGGTAGCGGGATTTGTAAGCCGTCTCTCAAACACTGCGTGAAAGGGGAGCTGAGTACTTAGATTTCGGGGAAGCCCTGAGTTACCAAAAGAAGTCTGCCGTTCTGTGCAAGCATCGATGCTGTTACCTGATGCATCAGTGCAGGTTTCCTGGAAGGGAGAATTTTTAGTAATGGGTTATTGCAGAATACATATTTTACGGTGGTAGATTGGTACAAAAACGTTCCTTTCTATGTTAAAAACCAAAGCGACTTTAGCTGAGTGCTCTTTCTTCTCCAGCTATCCTAGATGGAAATCCATGCAGGTTACAACGTGCCATTGTGCAGATTGAAGTCTGAAGGGTTGATGGCAGGTGCCCAGGCAGTGGCTGTTGGCATGGGAGCTGCTGGAGTTGGGTGCCAGTGAGCTGTGGGACGGCCCCAGTGCTGCCTGGCTTGGGGTGCAGCTCTCTCACACTTGGTGCTCTCACGCCTGCAGCGGGTTCACCCTGGCTGGACACCAGGCACCCACCAAAGCCACTCTGTTACTCCCCTGTGCATGTGGACAGCGGAGAGACAAAAAATGGAAGTAAGTTTCCTGGCTTGAGATAACATCTGGGAGAGAGATCTTTCACCTAGTATCTTCACAGGCAAAACAGACTTGAAATGGACATAGGAACTGAATTTATTAATAAAAAAGGGCAGGGTAATGACAAAGTAAATTTTCAAAATGTGTTTTCGCCCAACTTTCCCTTTTTCCAAGTTCTACTTCCCCCCGCCCCCAAGTGGTGCAGGGACACAGGGAACAGGGGTTACCCTCAGTTCATCACAGGTTGTTTCCGCTGCTGTTTGGGGAGAGGAGTCCTTCCCCTGCTGCAGCCTGGGGGGGTCCCTGCCAGGTGAGACAGCTCTCCAGCAGCAAACTTCTCCAACGTGACTCCGTTCCATGGGTAGCAGTTCTCCGCAAACTGCTCTAACGTGGGTCACTAACACAGACTACAGTCCTTCAGGCACCTCTGTAGCCCCTGTCTGCTTCCAAAGCCTGGCCACACAAAGCCAATAGACACACTGTTCCTGCCCCAGGGATTTCTGGGCTGGCCGTATGGATTGGGGGCCTGACATTGTTGCCGGGGGCAGTTTTGCGTGCAGGATGTCCCCAATGCTCCTTACTTGGGCATGTGCCTCCAAGCGCTTGGTAGCTGTGATGGTGACAGCAGCAGTGGTGCACTGAGACTGCTTTGGCGACTGCTGGCAGTGGCAAGGCTGCTTTCATCAGCTCTGGCAGCATCTCCGTCCCGGTCCGGGGGCAGAAGAAACACAGTCCCAACCCCAGTCTGGCAAAACTTCTCTCATGAGCCCAGGAAAACATGGTGAGCATTTAATAGTCTGGTCCCGGCTTTCTGCTGCATAAAAACACACACCTTAGCTGTACTGTACATGGTATCAAAGAGGTAGCTCTGAAAAGCTTCATTCTCTGTTACCTGTAACCAGGGTAGTCTCTCTTAGAGAAAAGACTTCTTTGGACTCAAGCAGGTGCAGGATGCTCCTGCTTTTCCCTCAGGGCCTCTTACAACTCCTGTATGAAGCTGATCTCTGGAGATGGAGGCTGGATAGGCAGACCCAATGGCACCAGGCTGTCAGAGCTGGGGCTAATGGCCTCGGATTCTGCGGAGACATGGGAAAGCTCCAGTCCTGATTGTCTGGTGGCTCATTCCTGGGGGGCTCTAAGGGAAAGCAGGACAGTCAAGGCCCCGCCAAGCCAGGGCCAGGCCAGGCCAGAGCAGTGCCCCCAGCCCTCCAGGAGTGGACAGGCTCTGCCAAGCCAAGCTGGGCACTGCCCCCAGCCCAAGGACACCCGGGTGCTTTGCCTCATACCCGTGCCCAGACCAGCACAGCTGTCACACTCCCAGCTGACTGTGCTGTTTCTGAGGCCAGAGCAGCACCTGTGGGTGCCCTCAGCAGCGCAGGAGGAGCACAGGAGAAGTTCCTAGGGCCTGGGAAAGCAAAGGGGTTCATGGCACTGAGGACAAAGTGCTCACAGCTCGGGATTGTCTGGCCCAGCACTTCTTCTGGCTCCTTCTGCTTCGAGCCCTTGCTGAGGCGTCGCCAGCGGGAGCGGTTGCTGCTGGGGGATGCCCGCGATGGTGTCCTACTGCGCCTGGGCTTATCAGCCCTTGCTCCTGTCCTGCAGCTCCTGGCACGGCAACTCCTCAACCGGACAGGTGGATTTGGGGCCGGACCTTGGTGGCGAGAGTGGCTGTATCGGGCGCATGTCTCTTGATGGTGTCCCACTGTGCCTTGGCCTCTCAGCCCTTGGTCCTGTCTTGCGGCTCCTGTCACAGTGACTCCTCAATTGGACAGGTCGATTTGGGGGCCAATGTCACTGGCGAGGGCGAGAGCGATTTTGCCTGCGGTCAGACCCAGGGCTTCTGGAATGGCTCCTGTACAATGACCCGGATGTTGTCTCATTCTCCGTGCTGGGGCTGCTGGCCTCTGGCGCAGAAGATTGCAGTGACTGCTCCAATGGTGCCTCTTCGACTCTGCTGCGGTTCCTGGTCTCTGCAGATGGAGACTGGGGAGGCAGACCTGATGGCACCGGGCTGCCAGAGCTGGGGCTGATGGCCTAAGATTCTGGGGAGGCACAGGACGACTGCAGTCCTGACTGTCTGGTCAGGCTGGGGCCATTGAACTGTGGCTCATCCCTGGGGGGGCTCTAAGGGAAAGCAGGATGGCCAAGGGCCTGCCAGGCCAGGGTCAGGCCAGGCCAGACCAGAACAGTGCCCCCAGCCCTCCAAGAGCAGACGGGACGGGCTCTGCCAAGCCAAGCCTGGGCACAGACCCTTGCCCAGGGGCACCAGGTTGCTTTGCTTCATAACCGTGCCCAGAACAGCACAGCTGTCACACTCCTATCTGCTGCAGTCTTCCTCACAACACATGATGGTGGCCCCATTCTCCCCACAGACGCAGCAGTGCTGGAAAGAGCCAAGCAGCCCCATCAGCGGCAGCCTCGGAGCCTCCCCAGGCAGCCCCACAGCTCAGGACAGGGCGCAGGACTGTGGCTGCTGCAGGGTCTCAGCCCACAGAGCCGCCTGGCGAGGGAGGCTCCTGTGGCAGAGCCTCTGTGGAGCTGCTGGGAGCCAGACTTTTGTTCCCTCAGCTGGTGGGAAGGGCCGGCCTTTCTTTTGTGGGGTCTGGGCTAAGCTCTGGCAAACCTCGCCTGGCACA
>VZTI01004658.1:1575443-1611828 GCA_013397865.1 Struthidea cinerea | reverse complement strand
GGTTTTCTAAATGCTAACCCTAATACTAACCCTCACCGTAACCCTATCTCTAGCGCTATCCCTAAGCCTAAGTGGAACCCTGAGTCCAACCCTATGCCTAACTCTATCCCTAACCCTAACGGTACCCCTAACCCTAACTGTTACCCAAAGTCCAACCCTATCCCTAACTCTGACCCTAACCGTGAATCTAACCCTAAGCCTAATCCAAGACCTAATTCTACTCTTAACCTGTTGCTGTACTGAGCTTTTTGCGCTCTGTGCCGGAGAGGGCAGTGCTGCAGTCTTCCAAGTGTGTCTCGTTTGTGAAGCTGCTCAGCAGGATCAGCACAAACGCACGGATGGCTTACTAATACGAGTTGACGGCAAAGAGGCAGGAAGTGTCTTGTCATTGAGTTCCAAGGATGGAGATTTATTGTATCTGCACCATGAAGGGATCAAGAGGTAAAGACAAGGAACAAGGGAGAGCTCAAGTTTAAGTACAGGATTGAAGGGAGCATCAGAGACCAATGATCTGAGGGCATAGGAGTGGTACAAAGGTGGGACTAGGTAATGGGAGCTAGTGGAGAATCTCTGGGGGTATGGCAACGGGTCAAGGGCCAATGGGGAGAACAGGGAGGGGAGAACTTTCTAGGACATGAAACGTATAAGGTAGCAAGGGGGTGGAGGGGCCATGAGCCAACCAAGGGAGCTGAACTGGGGTATATTAACGTAGCAGGGCAAAGCATTCCGGGGGAATCCTTTCTGGTCACCCTAACCTAGGGAGGATTCTCTGGTAGCAGGGACTGTCTCACCAGTGGACTTTGCTTGTCCTTTGTACCATAGGCTCACTGGCCTCCNGGGTCAAGGGCCAATGGGGAGAACAGGGAGGGGAGAACTTTCTAGGACATGAAACGTATAAGGTAGCAAGGGGGTGGAGGGGCCATGAGCCAACCAAGGGAGCTGAACTGGGGTATATTAACGTAGCAGGGCAAAGCATTCCGGGGGAATCCTTTCTGGTCACCCTAACCTAGGGAGGATTCTCTGGTAGCAGGGACTGTCTCACCAGTGGACTTTGCTTGTCCTTTGTACCATAGGCTCACTGGCCTCCACACTAACCCTAACCCTAACCCTAACCTAACCCGAACCCTAACCTAACCCTATAAAGCTGTATAGTTTCTATTTTTTTCTGCTTTGGTTTTATTATTAAACTTGGGATTTTTTTCCTTCTCTGAAAATATTTTGGTCTGCTTTTTGGGAGCCAGAAACATAAAGGTATTATGGAAACTCCCAAGCTCCCTTGGACACTGTCAGTCACCATGCTGGCAGCCAAACCCTGGGACTGCCCATGTTAGCAGAGCAGCTCTGTTGCTAGCTTGCCCAGGACAAATGCTTTTAACTCTTTCAGAAGAGCCATTGTTGTGGTACTTGTTAGTCAGAGGTGGGATTGGGGAAACACTGGTGAAGCCTTGTTTTGCAGGTTTGATACTTCCGGAAAACTTTGAGCTATTTTAGAAGTCAAACTTAGGAAGCTTAAAACCAAAACCCCATTATCCAGATAATCTGTCTGCTGGAGTGCAAGCCAGGGTTTTATTAATTCTCTTACTGTCTCTGGTGTCAAATCCCATTGTGGCTCTCAGTAGCTCCCTTCACCCCTGGTTTCTTCATAGGTAAAGGCTGTTAAATTAAGGTAGTAAAAGTTACCTAAACTTTTTGAATCAGTTGTTACATATGAATAAGCTGTTTAGTTTAACCTTTGTTTTTCTTCTGTGCATAAATTGTTTCTCAAATAATCATGATTGCATTAGTTTTTCATGAAGTATTCCCTGAATAATTGATACAAACTACTTGCTAAACAGGAAAATAACACAGAAGAATTACCTACTTGCTTATTTCACTTACCCTTTAGATATTTTACCTTTTTTCTTTCTGGCAGCCCCATAGAGTTTTGTATGAATTTTAGATACCTTTACTGGTTAAGACTGTACCAGCATGAAATCGTTCTCACAGATTGTGTTGACCGTACTCAAGTCTGGGCAGTCAAGTCTGCCTGCAAGACAGAACACTCTGGTGGGTGATAGAGTACAAGCCAGTGAGCAGCCTGGTCAAAGCCTGAGAGACACTGCTAGGGAGCTGAGCAGAAATGCTATAACTTCTTTTCATTCCTAAAAATGGTAACAATGTATGAAGGGTAGGAACCTAAAGGGGACTTCACCACTAAGTCCCTTTTTACGCGTTCCCATTTCAAATTGTACATAGCAGCACACCAGACCCAGAAGAATGGAAATATGAATGCCAGAGATAAAAGGTGCCCTCCTAATCATATATATCCCTTCCTCGGCAGTCCTTCTCAGCAGCATGTCTAGGGTTCATTTCTGCCAGTGCCCGCACTGCTGCCCAGGGTTCTCCTGCAGCTTCGTGCTCTACCGTCTCATCAGTGTTAGAAATCTGCATTCTGCTCCCAGGCCTCCTCCTTGTAAGTACATTTAGTGCTTTTACCAAGTGTTAGATTGTCTCTTCTGAAAAAATCAGAAGGCAGCTCTTGTTTATCTGTGGGGCGAGTGCAGCAGGGCTGTGGAAGTATCAGTTCCTACTCCTACACCTGCTAGTCTTCTCTTTACAGCCTGCTTTGGCAGGGCCAGCTTATCTTCTGCCTATGTTTTCCTCACGTTACTGAAAAGCTGCCTGTTTCCAGGTGGTAACTAACTCCTGCCTACTGTAAACTAGGGAGGTGGCTCTGCTAGCTTTCATTCAGCGCCCAATATTTCTCTACCCTGTAGGCAGAGATGCAATGGCATTTTCCCCAGTGTGGGAAAGAGCCTTTCCTTTCTTCATATGTACTTGTGACACGTTCCAGAAGTTTGAACACGGGTAATCTCACACATCATACTGTAAAGTTGTTCTTCACCTGTGGAATTCTCAAGATACTTCCGTTAAGAATTTCTGTGTCGCCGCTGGTTACCGGTCAGTGACCGCCGGAGCGGCGTCCAACCTGGTCCCGACCGGGCTCGGCGACGGAGTCTGCAGACACTGGCGTTCAGCATGTGCCTCTCAGCAACGCGCAGCCAGCCGCCTCAGCGGTAGGTGTCGCAGGCAGCGGGGTGAGACCGGCTAATCGGTCTCCCGTGGTCCGTCATCCAGATCACCCAGGCTGCAGGTGGTATGCAGTGTAGAGGCAAGGCGACCCCGGAGGCAAAGAAAGCGAGGAAAGGAGAGCTCTCTCTCTTACCAACAGCAGAGTTTATTTCACAGTTGGCAAGAATGGGGGAGAACTCCGGGGGATTCAGGGTGTGTCCAGGGTTTTTAAGGGAAGAAAAACGAGGGAGGGGTTTGCAACTTGGACAAATTGGGAAAAGGCACAGGGGAGGAGCAAGGGTACAGGATCCAATGGGGTATAACTGGGGGTGTTAACTTGGGAGGAGCCAGGGAGGAGCCAAAATGATGGACATGTAATGGGCGGTACAAGGGGAACATTCTGGAAGGGGAAAACTGGGCATGTGCATAAGGGTGGAGACTTGAACAATGACTGATAGGGATGAAGGGAGGAGACTGGATGGAGACTGGGGCGGAGATTTCTAGACCATAGAGTTCTCCAGGGACGGCTGGTCGGCTTCCGGTCCCTTGATCCACTCCAGGGCCCTCTGTGGTGTTGGAGGAGGCAGCCTCTGGAGGGACCAGGAGGATGCTCGGCTGGACGCAGGTAAGGAACCCGCACCCACATTTATGTATTTCTTTTCTCATTCATCTCACCTCTCTTCTCTCCTGCCTCCCATCCAGAGAAGAAAAACCTGTCTTGTAACCTCCCTTTAGAGACAAAGGAATGTAAGAATAAAATAATTCCCAAGATGACATACTCATGAAGTTTCTAGTAAGACTATAATTTGAGTCTTAGCATATGATAACCATGTTCAAATAGCAGAGCCTGCGGTTGGCTTGTGCTACTGATGTTTACCAGACTCACATGTCTAGAAAAAATAATGTGAGGAAGTCCTTAAGATTAAAGTGCAGCAAGGCAAAGGCGGGGTCTATCTGCATGAGAAAGGGCTGGTAACCAGTGCAGGAGGTAGACCTTCTTCTCAGAGAGCTGGAGAGATGTACACCTGCTCCCCTGCCACAGACACCAACATCTGCAAGGCTGGATTAATCTCTTAGCATAGGGTTGAATTCATTGAGGCAAGAAAAAAGAAATCTATATAGTGGTCTATTTAGAGAGATTTGCTCCTGAAGCTGCTTTTCACCCTTCAGAAGAGCTTCAGTGCAGGAGCCAGGCTACAGCTGACCAGATCAACCTGAGTTAAAGTCAGCTTGAGTCTTTCCCCTTTGAGCTATCCTTTCCCCTTTGCCTAACCCTGTCCTCCCTGATTTCAACAGCACAAAAAGTCAACAGCAGATAATCTCACTTCTTTCTGTCAGCCTGCCAGGGTTAACAGCAGCCATACCAGTGTGTCTTTTTCTTGGCATCTAAGAGCTAGAACAGAAGAAAGAATTTTTTCGCTAAAAATTTGTTCTTTTTCTGTTCTCTGATAGATTAGTAAGGAGTTTTTGCTGATGAGAGTTATGCTTTTGTACTTTAAATGCCAGGGCTACTGAGCTGTGACAATCTAAATGAATGAGATTTCTGAAAACTGATGAGTGCAATTTTAAATCTCTCGTTGAAACACATAACCAAATCCTCCTTAAAGCTGCCTGCGGGACAGCAATGTTCCTCTTTGTGGATGCACTGTCAGTTTCCTCATTGTGAGGAATCTGATTAACTCAGTGAAACTCATAATGCCAACGGGCTGCTAGTCTCTGTTGTTTGTCATGGACTATCTCCAGTGGATACTACCAGTAGCCCTTTAGATACCTGCATTGTCGTGTTATACTCAGATGAAAAGGTGTAGATCCACCTTTCAAATGTTTCTGTGGTATGCAGACTTAGATGGTTATTTTTGTCTATTTCTACAATCACTTAATATCAAAGCATCAGGTGATGCTGCCTGGAATTTACTCTTCTTCCTTCACGTTTTAGCCTGTATTGAGTACAGAGTGTACTAAAAACACTTTATCCCAAAGTGTTCACTGTCTATCTGGACTGACCAGGCAATGGCAGGAAAGAAGTCCTTCTCTCCATGTTGACTAACATAAAATTCCATGTGACTGGAGGAGTTTGCCAGGGGTTCCCTCTATAACCTGAACAAATCCCTCAAGACCAAATTGAGGTCACTTATCTCACCAAAGCAGGTGCTTAGGTTCTTCCCATAGACACACTCCTTCCCTTGCCCCCAAGTTCAGGGCAATGCCAAATGCTTCATTCCACCTCCAAAGTCTCACCAAGCGTCATCTTCTCAGGGATGGTGAGGAAGCAGTATTTGTAACTCCTGGAACAGCAACCTTATGAGGATGGATACCTCACCCTGGTGTCGCCGGGGCCTAGGGGCTGGATTTATGTTACTAGATCTGGGTACCTCTGCTGTGTATAAACCTTCTTCTGCACAAGTTGCTGTGTTATAGTGGCAACGGAGAGAAGTAAACACTTTTAGCCCTGTTTCACCTGACTCTTTCATTAGGCTAAGAAGTATGGCACTCTGGAAACACATTCTGGTAGTAGGATCAGCCTTAAAGGCATACATGTGTTCAATTGGCTTATGCTCTCCAGAGTTTCAATAGAGTGCCTCAAGGATTGTGGCAGCTGAGACTTTCAGCTCGGAGTCTCGGTTCCCATTTCATCTTTTTTCTCCAGGAATAAGCTCAATCTGTGCCCATACCTCACTTGCACTCATGTAATCAAGGACTTCTCACACTCTGAGGCTGTGGGTAGAAGTTAGTGATTACAAAAATAAGACAAATGTAACATCTCTGTGGCACCTAAGGATAAGACCAAAAAAATGCTTAAGAATGAGGAGGAGTGACAGACACTTGGGTTTGGAAAACATTTTCTTGCATTCAGAAGCTGGCTGAATTTTACTTAGCTGGGAGTATATGGAAGTAGGAAGAGCATTTTTTTTTCCCCCATGAAATCACTTAAGAAAATACTGTAGCTTTCATTCAAGGACATTTCTTCATCTTCTTTTTTTTTCTTTTTTTTTCTTTTTTTTTTCTGGGAGCTTGTAAAAGTAAAATAACTCAGCATTAATTATATCCTGGAGGAGTCATCAGTCAGATGCTCTCTTTCCAAGAATTTTCTAGCTTTATCACAAATTAAAAGGACTACGGTGGGGCCTGCATGTCACAGAGGGTCTTAAGAGACTGACTTTGTTATCTGTTTTTGTTTGTCATCAGTAAGTCACCTCCCTTTACTCTTGCTTTCCCTCTCTTACACTATTCACTTATAAGTGCTGGTGGGCAGAGTTTGCTTTGCCTCTTTGTTTGGGCAGAGACCATGGCCATGGAGCCCTGGTGGTGTTGGGCAGGACAGGAACTCAAGTGCTTGCTGTCTTCAGAGAGAGATAAAAGCTTGCAGGAATCCACTGTCTCTCTGGTTCCCCTGGTTGTTTCCAGCCTACTATGGGCACCATGCTGATGAGCATGGTGGGATAGAGCTCAGCTGCCGCCTTGAAACAGTGTCAGGATTTGGTAGAAAATTCAGCGAGGCCAAGCGAGAGAGAAATGGACCTGAGAAACATCCTCCACCACAGCTTGGAGCTTAAAAGAAAAGACATTTCTGTTTCTAGTATTTTTTAACTTGTAGCTCTTTATAAAAAGAAAAGATGTGTAGGCTCTGGCATACATCACAAAATATGGTTGCTTGTGTAATGGCCACTCCCATCTCACAGCTGCATCCTGTAATTGCTTTGCCAAGGTGCTGGCAAGCCTCATACTGTACTTTCAGGAGTGTATCTAGTGTCTGCAAAAGAATTTTTGAGAGCAAAATCTGGGGAATAAGACTACACGACTGTTAGATGAGCAACTGTAGTAAATAATAATGTGCCATTACTCATTTCTTTTCCACTTGAAATATCAGGACTGTGACCCACAAGTACAGGACGAGACTCTCAGGATTTTTATTCCTGCCACTCCTGTTGCTGCCTCTGGAGACCAGCAGTCTGTAATTGAGGTATTATTCACTTATACGTACTGTTGAACTTGACTCTGTTAGCACTCAGTGTCTGAGCAGTACCAGGAGCGCTGCATAGTCAGCAGCAGATGAAACTCTAATAACATCCTAAAAAGTATGC
Source organism: Struthidea cinerea (assembly GCA_013397865.1). Taxonomy (NCBI): domain Eukaryota; kingdom Metazoa; phylum Chordata; class Aves; order Passeriformes; family Corcoracidae; genus Struthidea; species Struthidea cinerea. Next base: position 1,604,695 of record VZTI01004658.1, on the reverse strand, counting down.
ATAAACTCGGCATTGATAACTTCCCTTTACGTCTGCACTGGAGATGGGCAGAAAACAGTATATTGATGTAATTTTCAGAAGTGTTCAGCATCCTGGTTTAAAGTGAAAAATACGGAACAATTCCAATTTTATGTGGGTCAGCTGACGCATTTTGTTCATATCTTTGAGCTCTGATTTAATTTAAACCATCCAGCTTTTCTTTGTAGACAAAGATAATGCTTGCACATCGCTTTGTGTTACTAAATGCTGTATAAATACAAACTGGTGTTTAGTTAATTAACAGTGAATAATTCATTAGATGAACAGCATCTAGGATTTGACTTTTTTTTTACGCTGTTCCTGAACTGCCCACAGACAGAATTTTTTTGTTGTTTTTTTATTTGCTGGGGAATAATTTCTGTAAATAATCCTTAATCTACATAATTCTCTGATCAGTTCACTAAGAATATACAGAAATTCGACTAAGTGCTGCTTTTAGTTGAGCAGATGTCATGCATTGCTATGCTGTGCTCTTCTGACATGCATGAACATTTCTTTGTTTGCTCCAGTGATCTTGTCCTCTGAAGTTGCTTGTGAACAACAGGTGGGAAAGAAAAGGAGTTCACATATTCTAACTATTTATATTACAGTGCACTTTAGGACTCCAACATAATTAATGAATTCACAAAGCTAGATATTATCCATGTACAGAGTAGGAGGCAATTCCTATCCAAACGCTTTACATGCAGGAACTAAGTTGCTTAAAATGGTACCACTAAATAATAGGATAATTTTAATTTCTATTTTCAATTGTGGGACCTACAGACTGGGCCCACACTGAGCTTTTTTGCTTTGTGTGGAGGCATTAGCAGCTCCACAGGGCAGGGGCTGTCAGATGGTCCAGGTGATAGAGCAGGGGTTGCCCTTCAAAACATGGAGAGGACCACAGTATTTCCACATTAGATACACAGTATATTCCATAGAGAGCAGGTATTTCCATACAGCCTGTTGAAGGACTGAGAGAGCAGCTGGCTGGGTGACTGCCTGCTGGCCCAGGTCAACCCAGCAGAGAGGAGCACTAAGTCCCTGGACAAGCTTGGAGACAACCACCAGCCTCAGCAAGCTGGTAAAGAAACAGGGAGAACAAGGGCTTTATTTTCCTCTCCTCTGTGGAGCGTATAGCCGAGTTGTCAGGATTCTTATGAGAAAATGTTTCAGCTGCACTTCAGACTAGTTCTGTGGGTTTGTGACAACCACGAATGCAGAAACTGTTCTTGGAAGAGGGACTTAAACACAGGATTCTCCTTTCCCACAAGAACCATGAGCTTAAAAGGCAGTTTCCTTGCTACTGCCCCTTCTGGCCCAATGCACCTTTTATTAATTTATGCCAGAAGGAACAGCTTCAATAAAGAGGTTGTAGAGAGCTCAGATAGGTGTTTTGGGTATTGCCCTACAGCTGGGGAGAGATGGCTCTGGCACAGTTCACAGAGACTCCTCTTGCTGGGTGAGCGTTTGCTGCAGAGCTTGCCTGCTGTCAACTGGAAGGAATTGCTTTTCCTTTTGCAAAGACTGTCTGGTACATGTTTTTGCAACACATCAGTTGTTTTGGCTAGGCACACAGAAGACAGGCAAGCTTTTGGATCCCAGTGAGGCATCAGCAAAAGCCCTGGCAAGACTGACACCTCTGGCCATGGTTAGAAGCAGGACTTGAAATGAGAAGGGGATTTGAGTACTGAAAGCTGAAGAACCTCTAACATGAGTCATTGGACAAGTAGCAGTTTTGAGCATTGCAGAATCTTCCTATATTCCACTTTAAGTCCTTAACTTTCTTTTCAGTTCTGAGCAGAATGAATTTATCTAAAGTCAAACAAGGAAAAAGTAATTGACCCGACATATCCTGAGCTGCAGCCCTCCCAGATGCTTACACGAGGCTAGTTCTAGAATATCTGTGGAGTATTTTTGATGCTGTTGCTGCAGCTCCTTTCCTAAATAGGAAAAAGCAAGACAGAACAAATTGAAACCAGTAGCAAGAGACTGGCTTCAGAGAAAGGAACTGCAGTTTCTGGTAGGTAAAGAAAGAGGAGAAGATGAGGCATGTAGCTGACATCAGTTCTCTCTTGCAGGCAGAAACGTGGAAAAGGTAAATGTCCCCCTCAGTTTAAAGCAAGAACCGTGCACTATCAGAGCTCCTGGCACCATGACTCTGAGTAAAGACAAACGAGTCAGAGATGGCTGAGGACCCCACCAAAATGATCAAAAAGATCAACAGGCACAGAATCAGCAGCATCAGCACTGGAATTGGTCAGGAAATGTCCACACATGCAAATACTTTTCTGCAGAGAAATTTTAAAAGAATGAACATCATGGCCACAGTGAGGTAGGAGGTGAGAGGGTTGAGTGAGGAGCATGTGAAAAAAATCTATACAAGCACAAATTGGGCTTTCTGTTGGAAAATTCTGTCAGGATAATATTTTTTGGAACTCTGCCATGAAACTTGAGCAGTTGCTAAGGATCAATTAATGGTGTGCTGGGAGGAGGTAGGTGACTGTCAGAAGGAAGGAAACACCACTATTTTCATTGAAGTTTGTGGAAAGATTAGAACTGACTTTTTAGGAGCCTGAGAGAGCTTCCACTGGCACATAGCAGATTATAAACATGGAAGATTTTGCTTGCTGTCATTCATTTATTAATTATGTCTGCATTGTTCAAATGAAGATGTTCTGAGGCATCTCTTCACAGACAGAGCATGAGAGCAAGCCTCTGTTGTTTGATCTATTCTTTTAGATTTATATTTGATATTAATGAAAAGGAACAGCTAGTAGAGCAAGACTCAGTACAGGCAAAAGCCAGGCCAGCTCAGCCCATGCAGCCATGCCCTGGCATTTCAGCCCTGCTCTACACAGGTAAATACTGATGTGACCTGCCCTCAGTGTCTGTGCAGCTGAATTGTACCATAGATCAGTAATGGTATTTTCAGTTCAAAGTAAGATACAATTTTTCCCACAGTAAATGTGAGCACTGTGTGCCATGTTACTTGGAACAACAGAAAGTCAGACATGTTGGAGAATTAGTGAATAGCAAAGCTTTTTGTCTTGTTAAAGAAACATTTGAAACTGGAGCACTGTGCTATCTGGATCTTGTCTTCCAAAACCTATACCCTCTGCTAGACCAAGATCCAGAGTCTTTTGAGTACATAGTAGGAAATGTTCACCATGCACAGTCATATGAATCAGAAGCTTCAACCAAGCTTAGACATACGCACTGCCAACATATGCTGCCTTTGACTTCCCTTCATGGTAGCTGTAACCCATGCAACATTTGCTTGAAGCATGCAGTGCGTGTTGGTATCCAAAACTGAATGAGGGGAAAGCATGTTAGACTCTGAGTCCTGCAAAAGCCCTTTCTGTCTACCTTTCTAGGAAGACTGATAACAAATTCGGCTCCCTCTACCCTCTCCTGGTCACCTGGCTCCTGGGTAGCAGCTTCATTATTCTCATAACAACACAGGCAAACATTATTTGTGGAGTGAGTCACTTTGGTTCATATTCTGATTGCTATCTTATCACAGGCTCCAGTCAGAACCATGTTAATGATGCTCAAACAGCTGAGATATTAAAACAAACCCAGAGACAGCTGAGTTTAAAGGAGCTGGAGTCAGCTGAAGAGACAGGGCTGGAGCCCTGCCCTCCTCCTCCCAGTGCTGGTGTGCAGCTTGGCCGTGGATGTTTCTCTGGGACAACAGGCAGACCCTGGGAAGGGCAAAGACCTCTTTGAAGACAAGGCCAACATGTAATCCTTATTACAGAAAGTAAGAGGGATGGCACTATGAGGACTTGTAACACAGAGGCAAGATTACCTATTGCTACTCTGGATGAAAATTTTCTTACAGGCAAGTTATTACTGTAGATAAGTTGATGTTCTCCTCCGGTTTACTCCACAAGGATTCATTTTACTCTCGAAGTACTAAATTCTGGAAAGCTAGCAGACAAGTGTTGTAGTCCACTGCAATGCTCACATGCTCCTTGCTATCCCTGTGGCTACAGAGAGGCAAGTGAGGACATTCACAGATTTAGTGAGGTCTTGCTCCACCATAATGACTGTGGAACTGTGGAACAAATTGTTGTTTGTGGAAGGGCCAGGTTGATGATCCTGGCTATCGATTTGTGAGTGTCACAAATAATGTGTTTCCTACGTAAAGCATCAAAGCTCCATGTTTATGTGCCATAAAGGGATCGAAGTTTTGATTTGATCTAGCAAAATCTGAAGCTTCTCCTGCTCTGATGGTAGATCACAAAATTCTTTTGAGGTGGTGGCATTCCTTAACAGTGTGAAAAAGAATTTTCTCTTCTATTCCAGCCCAGCTTCTGAGATTGAGCCCTGACAAAATGCTAATAACACATCTGCCTTTGCAGTAGATGTGGAAGTTTATGCTGCATGATTCACATGAAAGGGGAGAGTGGATAGGAGTGAGATGGTCCCTTCCCACTCAATATTTAAGACTTTGAAAATATAGGAGACTGAATTAAAATAATACCTGTGGATCTACAGGGGAAAAGTCCATCTTTCCTCTTTTAAGAAAAGACACAGTTCTCAGCCTGCAAAATCTTCTCAGTAGCACTTCAGGTTTAAGTCTCTTTGTATATCACAGGAATTTCTTTCCCTTTATAATCTTCTTGCTGGCCTATAGGTAATTGAACAGCAGATCCACACAGTAAGCCCTTCAAAAGGAATTACAAGGATTACATATCTCATATTCACCTCATTTCACCCTTTGCAGATGTTAAATGTGAAACATCAGTTTTTTCCTAATCTACATAACTCAGATATGTGGAGTTTTGTGTTGAGACACCTTCCTCTTTTTCCTTCTTTGCCTAGCAGGAACTGAACCATTTGCACTCAAAAGGTTGTAGAAAACTTAGCTTGAGAGGCAGACATGGCTCTTCAGGAGGCAAAGCTGAGGTCTGGAATAAAGAAGAGAGAGAAAGTGGGAAATAGAAAGGTGAGTTTTAGAGGGTTTGGTTGCTGAGAGAAGATCATGGCCTGATCCTTAAGCTGATATAAGGTCTTAATATAGTCTTAATCTTAGTATTTTCTGAAGTGAGCTAAAAGACAGGTAAATATGGATCTTTTCACTCATTGCCAACAAACCTGGAATAAAGGACAGAATATGGCCACATTCCACAGGTATTGAATGGCTGCAGATGTAAGGGAGAGCAGTAAATTTATTTAGTGAAGGCATTTTATCAAAGTAAAGTAATAAAAACCTTGATTTTAAAAAAGGAAAGGTATTTCCTGGATGTGCTAAGACACCACCAATATGAAATCTGTCAATACAATAACCTAATAGATTGGAAAGATGGTTATTTCCTTAGAAGCTGGAGACCATCCAGTAGGACTAAAGCTGGAAAATTTTTGCCTACGTAAGAAAACAAAAGCAAGAAGGAATCTTTTGGATGCAGCAGCTTTTCCCTAAACCAGCTGCCAGGGCATACATACGCATTATTTAAAAGCTCAACAAATGCCAAAGAAACTGTGTCTCTATGGGACAATGGTGCCGGTTCGCTTCACTCCAGAGTGTGCAGTAGCACAGGAAGGCTTCCTGCTTTGAACCTATTAAAAAGTCATGGTGAAGTCACTGGAGATGCAACCTTTTATAGGAAAAAAATCACTCTTGCCCCTGTGCTAAGAAGTTTCAGTGACCACAGTGGCCATTCAGTGACTACAGTGGTGGTGTACTGCAAAAGGACAGAGCCTCCTAAAGTGGCAGAAGATCACATCTCTACTACAGAAGGGCATAGGGATTCCTGATTTGATGGCATGTAACTCTGTTGAATTCTTAGAGGGGATGGGAAGCCAGGTTTTGGAGCCAATTGACAGGAGCTCCCCAGAGTGACCAGGCTGCTTTCAGAACCTGACCTATCATGTGCTGCATTGTCCAGACAGCTACTCTGAGGGCTGTGTTTCAGGAATCCCCTCCTCCCTGATCTGACAGGTTTTTGACTTGGAATCCTGCTCAAAAATGATGTTGGAAACCCATACCTGAGCTAGCAGTTGGTCATTTTCCCCAGCATAAGCAAAGAAGCACAGAGCTTTGCCTTAGCTGATTGCTAGGTCTTTATTCACTCTGAATATTGCAGCTCATCATAAACTCAGGGCAGCTTCAGTGATGCTGAGCTGATTTCTCAGCCTGTCTAGATTTGGTCAATCTATAGGATCTGTAACTATCAGAGGTGACTGTATTCACCATAAGTGATGTCTAAATCAGTTAGAAAAATAGTTAATGTAGAAAACCAGCAAAACATAGACTTCTCAGAGCTAGTTCTCTTATGAAATATGGATTTACAGTGGTTTAGAAGCTTTTGGAAATGTTCTCTGATGAGCATTTTTACTGTGGGAAGAGCATAAGAGTATTTGTGTTGACTAGTATTTCTTTCTAATTCTATTTGCTTTCTCTCATTTCCTTTTCCTTTTTTTTTTTTGTTTCCCTGTAGTGTCAGTCTGTCTCCATATTCTGGCCAGGAATACATTAGTTGCACTTTACTTCCTGTGTTTGCAGGGAAAAACTAAGCCTTTACGTCCATCCTGACAAATCATAGCCTCTTGGACCTCAATTTACTGCGTTGCTATCAATTTCTTATTCATACAGCTACTGTCCTGCTACTCCAATGGTTGATATTTTGGTACAAAACTGAAGAAGGAATAAAAACTCAGGGCCTGATTAAGTTTAAATGCAATTTAAATGTAATTTAAATATAATTTTTTGAGGTCAAAGAGTGATCCTTCTTAGGGTTAGAACAGTTGGATTAAAAACCTGCACTAATGCAAAGGGCTTCAAACCTCATATGTGGGTCAGAAAAGTTGCATCATAACACATCCCTGCAGGTGAGGAAAAGAGGAGTGATGGTGGTATGATGCCTGCTGTGTCACACAGCCTGAAGGTCTGATAATTTTAAAACTGACCCGTAGAAATTTCTTTCTCTGTGGCACAATCTTGCCACACTAGCAAATGGTTCAAATTCAAAAGGCACCATTCTTTAGAGGCATTTTCTTTTCTCATTTACTGTCTTGGTATGTTTTTATATGGATCAGAGGAACTTCAAAGTCCAGCTGGCAAAGAGTTCTGCCTGCAGTTGAGTGGATGGCTAGATTAGTAGTTAAGCACTAGCTGGCTTTGAAATAATTTCAAGCTCAACAAAAGGCTGGATTTTTACATACTTGTGATTTTAATAAAAAAAGCATACAGCATAGTGCTAAGAGCTGCAATGCTGCCTGCATTGCTCATGCTCAGTGAAGTGCAAAGATAGGAAGACATCCCTTGTGCCCACCGGTTTCTCATGGAGTTTTATTTTTCTATATTAGAGGGAATACAGGAAGCAGAGCATAACTCCGCAAAAGACCAGATATGTGGGAAACAAGGCTATAAATGTTTCTGTCACTGTATCATGCTCATTTTAATGTGCCTAGACTTGAAAATGTGACCCAGAATTTTGTACAATCAACAGTAGTCAACATTTTATATTTCACAATGTGCTTGTCTATCCAGATCCTTAGTGGTGCAATCCATTGAGCTCAGTGCAGCTCAGGGAAACAAGGCAAGTGTGGCTGAAAGGCAGTTTATACCTGTCCAAACTGGCATTCAAACTGGGGAGCACAGTGAAGGGCTGACTTCTGTAGTCCCATAGCCATGCTGTCAGTTTGTGCTAGGCTATTTCCCTCCTTCATTCTGTGCCTACCTTCAGGGGCATACGTTTTAAATTAAAGAGTTGGGGTGAGCATTACACTTCTGATGATGAAAGCTTTCCTGTGAATACCAGGAAAGTCCCTATATATCCATGGAGAAAAAGTCCTTTTCATTCAGTGCAGAGACAGAAGTAGAGTCCATAGTCTGAGACAGCTGCCTGCATCTCCGTTAAGAGTATTTGGAGTGTGTCCTTTATCCTGACAGGAGTAGGTTCCATGAGGAAACTGTGTCTGTTTTCTGGTCCAGAGCAGGCTTTTCTCAGTAAAACCAGTCACCGGTCTCTGCTGGAAACATGTCATGCAGAGAACCTCTGTGAGGAGTATCAGTGATGAAGGGAAAAAGAAATGAAGGAGCACATCCACTGGTGTTTTCCTTGACAGTCTCTGCACTCCATGCTGGAAGTGACTGTCACTGGAGAGAGATTAAGGGAACTTGACAGCTGATGACCTGTTTGGACTTTGCAGTATTTCGTTGCACTTCTTACATCTTCAGGATTGTTATTTTACCCTTTAATGTCCATCTCACTTAGTACACTGCCCTGATATCCATGGTGCAGCAGTTCTGGCCTGATATTCATGATGCAGCAATTCAGTTCTGTCCCACTTGTCTTCACAGGTATGACCTGGACACCCAGCCTGCATGTACGATCATCCACCTGCAGAACAAAAATTGCACCTTCTTTCCTTCTCTCTCTCTGTACTCTTTAGCAGGGAAAGGAGAGAAGGAGAGTTTTATGATCAAGGAACATTCTCATATGTAGATAGACAGAAGTAGAGATCTACAACTAAGGAACAACAGGAAAGTTGCAAAGCCAAGCACTGAGAAATTAGAAAATGCCAGCATCAGAAATGTTTATGCAATCTTAGTTTGCCTTGCTAGTGAATACACATTATGAAGGCTTTAGTTATACAGCCACACCTCCTTTTTTTTTTCCAAGCCCTTGCAGGGCAGTCAGTGTTTCCTTGCTGGGTTACTCATCAATACCCTCCTTTCCCCTTGTGACTCAATGGGTAAGATTAGCCTTCCAGTTACCATATGCTGGTCAAACCCGAACTCAAATTGGAACATTTCTCTCTCTTCAAAGGTTCTCACCACTCTCATATTCCAGTGTTTTAAAAATGGTTAGCGTTTACCCTGGTAAAATGAGACACTAAATTTGTGTGCAGTGACAAAATTTAACACTGTCAGTGGCCATGCCCCAGTTGTAAAGCACTGTTTGACCCTTTTGGTGCTGAAAAGGATTACAAAATACAACTTTTACAGTAACAGCACCTCCAGATTCCTACAATATTTAGGAGGGAGACAGTGGAGATAGGTAATAGCAGAACCAAAAATTCTGTAGCCTAAGTCCATAAATGGATTAGAGGAATAATTTCAGTTAAGGAAACTGTAGTAACCCAGAATTATTATAAAAATTGTTCCATAAACATAATGTTGCTGGTGTCTGTGTTTATTGCAGTCTGTGTTTGTTATCCTTTGATGATTTCTCTCTCAAATGCTCTCTGTTTATAAGTAACACTGAAGTATTCAATACGTACACTAAAATCTCATTCAGATGAGCAAGATGGTTTCTCTCTGGCTTCAACATTACTGTCACTAATAGGCTCTGAGAATGGAGTTTCATTAAGCTTCTGTTGACAATTTATTTAGTGCACTGAAACTTGGTTTCTCCTCTTATGGCTGTTTGGGCTTGGCAAGACCAAAGAGATCAAAAGTTCCTGAACATCATTACTTGGCTGTAGGTGCTAAAAAGCTAGAATCAGAGAAATTCTTCAGCCTTTTCTCAATATTCTGTGAGAAGACTGTCTTTCCTATGTAAACTATTTTAAACAGGGTCACAGTTTCATAAACTTCTTGCACTCGCAGTTGTTTTGCAAGATTGTTATGGCTTTGACTTTGAAAATATTATGGAATAGGTCTCTTAAGACTTGGCCAATCCTCTCAAGGAGTGGATGGCCGAGGAACCAATTACCTATTGCCACTCAACACACTTTTTGCGATCTGTCCTATATAGTAGTCAGAAAATTATTAAAGAAAAGCTTCGGCTTCCACTGTTCATGAGCCTGGACCCTGTGTCGTTTTCTTTATACGCCTCGGACGTAACAGCGACACTTGGCGAGTGGGACTCTGAGGAGGGGAGGAGAATAGAGTATTTCAGGACAACCAGCATTGGGAGCAATTTCCTAGTTCAGGTGGGATTCATCTTGCTTGTCTTTTCCCTTCTGAATATGGGGTAGCTTGATTAAGGTAATCTTTAGGCTCCTACAGAGGGAGAAGTTAACCAACCACAAGTCATCCTCTCTCTGTTAGATATTTTATGAAGAGGGACACCCATGTTGAGGTACCTTTCTTTTTGACTATAAGGAAAACTTCGAGATTAGATGAGATGTAGAACATTTGGATAGCTCAAATTTGGAGGGAGAAATCTCTCCTAAGGGCCTGTTGGAGCCTGCTTCAGTGATAATTTTTTCATTTAAGGGACTAGGACATGCTTCATCTCACAGTTTCATCACATTCTACCTATACTTGTATAATATGTAGCTGTTACTCAAACGGGAGGAATAAATCAGATTTACTGTAACCTGAAACTTTCTATTACACATAAGCATGGTATAGGTCCCAAACCACTTTTTATTGGATGGCTAAATGTCATTAACTGTATTGATGAGGGGGAAGAAGAAAGGTGAGAAGCGCTGCACACTGATGCTGCAGATACTTCAGTTCAATGTTAACTCTGTCAGACTGTAGAATTGTCTTGTATAAACAGAAGAATTAAATATACAGTCATATGCATACCTCTCTGCATTCTGTTTTCAGTAACCTTCACCCTTTTACCCTTCATCCCCAGTTTCCTTTCTCACACATTTACTTGTGGTACACACATTTTTTACCCTTCAGGCTGGCAATAAAAATACTAAAAGCTCAAGGGAAAATCACCTGGGGGACCATGCAAATCTTCACATAAAGGATAACCTATGTTGTGTTTGACAGCCTCTCCTTTTATTTTGTTCTGACAGATGAACATGTTGTGGCATAAAAGTTGGGAACTGAGAATGAAATCAAGAAGAAGAAAGAGAGGAAAAAGAACAGTCTGAATGAAAAAACTTAGTGATTGATAAAATAATGTAATATTACTGTGTTCACAGGAAAGAGCTCTTAGAAATGAAAATATTAAATGGCTTCAGAACTGCATCATTTTAATATGTGAAAATAGAACTGCCTTGAAAAGGAAAGCTAAAGCCAAATTATATATCCAAAGTCTGTTTAAGAAAGAACACTTTTTTTTTTATTGCAGACTTGCTGTTCATAACTCTCCAAGATTAGTGAATGCTATCAGGTTTGGAAGGCATCAACACTGATGTTAAAGGAGCTGCTGTCAAGTGCTTTCTATAGATTTTAATTTCTTTTTCTTACCTCTGACAATCTATAACAGCTCTTTTGAGGTTGAAGAACACAACATTTCCCTGCTGGGATTATGCTCAACCAAGTAGCACACAGAGCTGATCCTGTTTTCCCTCATCTCTACCATGACTCATTCATCACATCAGAGAGACTGAATGTCTCTCAGTTTATGTTCATTCCTTCTGAACACAGCATTATTACTGAAGATGTCAGCAGAGACACAGTAAGAGGCAGAAAAAGCTCTATAGAGCTGAACATTCCCAAAATGGAGAGCAGGAGCAGAGAAGAACAGGGAGCCAAATTCATTTCCCGTTCAGAGAACTCTGCTGCATTATTGGTTCTGTCATAGGCTTTGAGCACTCTGGATCACATAACCTCTTGGTGCCTCTGCTTCCTCCTACAAAGCAGGGTTTTCCTTAATAAAAATGATGATAATTTACAACAGGGATAGATTGAACTGTTTTTCTACTAAGTTCTTTTCCTACTATTGCAACTGGGGACTCTCTATAAAGAGGGCTGACACCCCTCTATACGGAGAGCTGATACCCCTCTGTACAGAGAAGGGATATGATTCGCAGGCACTGGAGAAATTCCATTGGTTTTTTTTTTACTTCTTAAATGAATGACACAGATAGCATGCACAGCCCTTTCTGGATTATTACCAGCTAACAACAACAAGGTAGAGTTTTAATTGTATATTCATTGACAGAAAATGGGTTTGAAGGTTTTGTGCTCTTGCACTCAGGGAAAGTGAAGCACTTGTACTGGATAACTAAAGCTTACCCTTCTGGGAATAGAAATGCTATCACAAATCATATGGTAACTGCATGGCTCTCTTGTGAATAGAGAGCTGCTGATAAAAACTGTCTTGCCAAAATACCATCAAATAATTTTGCGTAACAAACTGTTCTGAAGCAATCACAATCTGCCAGTGGCTATCTCTACAAAACACAGAAGACCATCAAGCAAATTATTTACCAGCAATTATTTAACCAGATTTACTAAGAAATGATCTCCCAGATCTTCTCCCACTGTCCTTCTCCAATTAACATATGGGTCATAACACCAGAGAACTGTTTGTTAAAACAATATGACTTAAGACAGCTTCATCTTATAGAACATCCCTCCACCCTGCCCAGACTCTCGTCCCTCCAAGTACTGGTGGAGCTAAAGGAATAAATGGTATTGGAATGGAGAGAACAAAAAAAGAGCAAAGAACAAAAGGAAAGTCATCAGCTGGGATTTGCAACAAGAGGAGGGCATCAAGGAAATTACGAGAAACAGCAAAATTATTGTCTCACTGACTTCTCAGAGACATGCAAACACAATGCTCAGGACACAGGGAGTCAAGACTAAGGTGCAGGGGTCTCTGAAATCAAAGTTTTAGGCACTGGGGGTAGATTTAAATTTGTCATCTGCACTGTATTGCTCCTGCCCCTTAATGAGCGTGATGAGACAGGATGCTCCCAGCAAACAGCTGCTGCTGCTGCTCTGACAGCTTTCAGGGTGCTGTGGTGTTTTGTTCCTCCCTTCTGGAGCTACAGGCTGCCTGGGGCACTGAGTATGAGAAGATGGTGGTCTGCATGTGCTTCCCTGCTCATTAGAGACGGCCTGACAGTCTGCAGTGAGTGCCAGCTTCCTGCTGTCCCCCATCAATGGGCTTGTTAGCTTTTCATTTTGGAGCCTGAGAGCACTTCAGAGGCTCCTTGTTTGAGCAGTGAGGACCATAAATGGTACACATTAAAGCAAGAAATGGATGGGGACAATTGTATGTCCCTGGTGTTTCTACATCCTTGTCATCTTGATGAGTTCTCGCAGCCTGTTAGTTCCCAGGACTAAGTTGATATTGTGGGTATTAATTGCTACAAGGAATATGCTGATGACTAAATGCTCTCCTGTAGGCACTGTGGAACTGCAGCTGATTTAGTGCATGGCTAATGATTTAGTGATAGATGCATCTGGGGTCAACAGGTTTCTGCTTCATTTTCAGATCACAGGGGGCTGTGTGTGGCTGAGCAGTCTGGCTGCTTCCAAGCTGAGCATCTGCAGTGATCCATGAGTTCTCTACTCAGAGCTGAATATTCTGACTTCGGTGCAATTGTGATGGTGTCTAAATAAAGCCATGAGGGGGAAAAAATTTGCCACTGGTGAGTTTGCCATGAACTCACAATGACTTGAAACTGCTGTGGTAAAATGGGATTGGTTTCAGAGATGTGTTAAAACTCAGTGCATCTGCTACAAATATGATTTTGCTATTAAACTCAAACCATTGCAACAGCTAATTTGGTAGATCTAGCAGAGTTATTAGAGAGACAAGGGACTCCTCTGTGATATTTGAACTGTGGTATGGGTACAGCCTTGGGAATCCTCGCTGGAAAAGCTGTTGAAGGGTCTGCAGACAGAAGTCTTACAACATTTGAGAACTAACAGACGAAATATAGAAAAAAATTATCACTACCCAAGTCTTTGTGCCCCATATACCCCAAGCTGTGCAACATCCTCTATATTGGCAACCACAGACAGCTTTACCCATGACAAGCTAAGCTAACATATCCATGGGTACTGTAAATCATCAAAAGAAATGGAAGCCTGAACTTACAGCTCAAAACCTGACTTGTTTCTTTCTGAGCTGAAAGAAAACTGCACAATTAAGTCATAGACCCTTATGTTTGCTGGGACCAGCTCGGACCCAGCTGGGGTTGCCCTCATTAGCTGTTTCCTGCTTGATTCCCTGCTTACATGTTGTGTGGGGAAGTCCCTGCTCTGGGGATTAGATGTTACATTAGGCAAGGTAGATGAGGCAGGGAAAGGAAAAGTTGCTGTTTTGCTATCATTGTTCTTTGACTGACACAAAGTGCAAATTATTGAAATTATCTGTATCTGAATGCCAGTGTCCATGAAATCCTTGAGCTGTTGAGCCTGTTACAGCTGCAGCATAAATAGTCTGAAGCACCTTTCAGGAGTGGACTACTCTGTGCCTAGCAGAGTTTCCCTATGGCTTTCCTTTCCTCTCCTCTCCTTTTCCTAAATTCTTGGCTGGGCTCTGAGTTTGCCACAGAAGGTTTGCAATCTGCAGCTGTCACAATAACTTTTGCATTGTCTGCAAATATCCATCTCCTTCATATCACTCCTGCCAGCCAACTGCCTGCTGTGTACGCTTTATGGAGATTTCTGTGTCTTCCTCCTGCTCTGCTTAGCAAACATGTTTGTCCTGGCCCATACTAACAATTGCTGTGCTGAATAGCTATCATGAGAGACGTGGAGAGAAAGGCATTCAGTTCTTCTTTGGGACGTGTGGCTTAACTGATCATTGCTGGTATTTCTGAGTCATTATTTGTAACTATAAAAGTTCAGGAAGAAAATGCAAAGGGCTGCATCTGTTGTACCCTATGGAGATCTTCCCACAGAAGGGACTAGGTGGAAAAACACAGGACACATCCTGCTATACAGGACATCTCCACCTCACAATGCTCCCACAGAGAGCTGCATGTCTGCAAGGAACAGCAGATCATGTGCTTTTGGGAAAACTTGTTTTCCCCACAGTTGTCCTCTTGAGCATCTCAGCTTCTTGTCCCTCACACCACCAGCCTCTCATGTTAAGAAGTGAAAGGGAAGCATGCTCAGCTATCTAGGTTGAAGGGAGTCAATGCAAAAGGGACACTGGAGAATCCAGCAGGGATGAGACAATAAAGGCACATCAGCAAAGAAAGTAGGGGTGTATTACAATAGGGTTTTTATAAGGAAAGAAGAACGTATGAGGAATACCTGAGAGTGAAGTGTTCTGTAGGGAGGAATGGAGTTATGTGTACATGAAGGGCACCCAGTGATGAAGGGGGAGGGTGCAAAGTGCATGTGAGGAGGAGTGGTGACCGAAAGGGAGGAGGCAGAAGGTGGGAGTTGAATACAAAGGGTGAGTATTGGAGTTTCCTGTGGAGCTGGGATGGGTGGAAACTGGGATGACAGAAGCCAGGGCAAGCAGAGAATTAATAGGTGAGGGCAATCTTTGTATGTTGTACCTGCAGTAATAGAATGTGCCTTGAAGTGTTGAGAAATTGTCTCTAGTGTCTATGAGAAAAGAAAGGCCTGGAGACATAAAAATAATACACCACCCTCCATCCCATTTTAAAAGAACCTGGCTCTGGGAGTAGGTCACACTTGTGAGTTTGACAGAGCTTGAAAGAAAACAAGGGCTCAATAACTTTATTGATCAGCCCATGCTGAAACCTGCTGCAGGTGGTTTTGCATGTTAAGCTGAAAGGGCTGATGCTCAGCTGCGAGCTGCTGGTCCAAGCAGAGATTAGTACCGTCACATTCTGCCAGTCCTGCTTCCAAAACAGAGCCCAGCCTAGGGGCTGGCCAGGTCTCAGTGCTGTACTGACAGTGGGAGGGCACAGGGGAATGTTGGAGCAGACTCTATGCTTCACTTCTGCAGTTTTATGGCTGTGTGCTATTGCTCACCTGGGAGAAGGCAGGGAAATGACTCCTCTCTGCTGAGAGCTCAAAGTGTTTGTGTTTGAGACTCCCTCTCCTGCTCATCCACTAGAGGACAAGCTGTTTTCTTTGACCCCCCTCAGCCTTCTGCTTACTTGGGGATTGACTAAAAAAATATTTTAAGAGGATATTTTTAAGGAAAGGAAAGGCAATATAATTTTCACACAGAAACCTTGTATTTTTGTATGGCTGCCTGCATTTGGCGCCTACATTTTCATACATAATGTTTAACTGGGGAACTAGCCAGGGATTTGGGATCTCTTTGACACAGTTTGGTTTATGTAGAATGAGTATAGAGGTGATTTGTAGATGCTTGGGAAAAAAGCACTCATAAGGAGTGAACTATGAGGGCAATCAAACATATAAATAGAAAAATTTCCTTGAATAGTCACATTCAAAGGTCTTCCCTGACCCCCTCATTTGGAGCTAATCTTCTCTGGCAGGACTGGAAAGTGCTTAGAAGCTTCTTTCTTCCTTTTCTAAGCACCCTTTGCCTTATCTGTCTTTATTGCTTCTAGCCTTGCCTGCTGTGGTTCACTTCTGCTGCATTATTGCCCTGCCTTACTGCATTTTTAGGCTCTGTAGGTCATTTTGTCTCACAGTCTTCCCAACAATTCCTCATTTGGTATGCAGACACACTCCCCTCGCAAGGAGCTGAAAACATCTTCTAAATGCTGAATTCTGTCACAGCACCCAGATTAAGATACAAATATCTCCTTGGTATAAATGGAAAATAAGATGAAAGAAAAGCAAAGCTGTGTGTTGGAACCTCAGGAAACTCACTCACACCTGTGCTGTTGCAGCACACAGTAGGAAAAGAAGATAGTGAAAGGAAGTCTTACAGCAACTGAAACAGTGCCAGGAGTCAGTTCTGATGGCCAAAATGGTGAAAGCTGTGGTGTTGGACTGTGGTCACTTCGGTGGGGGCTGGCTGCACCAGGGAAATGACTGGACTGAGGTTCCCCTGCAACCACTGGTTCTTGCTGTGCTGCAGATTTCCGAAGAGAGCTTTAGTTTTGAATCAAATCAAATCAATCTTCTCTGCATTTGAAAATGTGTGAAGAAACTCTGTTCTGCCCGTTCACCCATGATAGCAAAAAGGAAGGCAGGTGTTTAATGAGTGTTAATAAATAACACTTTATTTCCATGGTAACATTTAAGACATTAGGCAAAGACATTTTAACAAAGACAAATGCCCCTTCTGAAACAGAAGAGTGTAGAAAAGATGCATTTCACCTAACTGTAAGAACTTATCCAAGAGATGTCATTTCGGAATTTTCTTGCCCTAAACTCCCTCAAGCATCAAAGCAAAATTGAAGGATCTCCAGAGAAGATTCAACTCAACCAAGGTGTAAGTCATGCCATGAAAACTCTCTCTCTCTTTCTCTCCAATGTCTGTAGACAGAGAGAGCGATCCCATAGGACTATCCTCCTTACCCAGGTACTGCACATTAGCTGGGATGGACCCAGGTGAGTGGGTTCTGTCTCCACCTGGTGTTCTTCACCCACGCTTTTTTGAGTGATGGTAGACTCACATGATATCATGCTCTTGCCTACAAAGAAAGGTCATAATACCTGAGGTTTTTCGTCCCCATGGGCATGGTCAGTGTTAGGGAACTCAAACACTTGTGCTCTGCCCAGAGTAGGTGTTTGATGAAGAGTGCATGACTCCTAAAGATACCCATCAGAAGAGCTAAGCCGACACATGAGGAGGTACCAACATAAACACCAGTTAACAGAAAAAGTAAGTAGTTCCCTTGAGCCATTTTTTTATCCTGCCACTGTTTCTGGGATGAGAGAACTGTACACTGTTCTTCAAGATGAGCTGGGTCTTAGGGACTTACTATGACCCCATATGAGTTCACAGATGTACTTCACATATTTCTCTTGGAGAGGCTTCTCAAAATGTCATTACATTAATTTTATTTTTGCAATCAAACTTTGAGAGAACATGAAACTGCTTGGAGTGATGGCTCTGGCTTCCCAGAGGTACTATGCTGTCATATTCAATGCCCCTGTGAGACTTTAAGTGACTTAAATGTGTCACAGGACCCTGCCACTCTCTTCAGAGGCTTGTCGCTTCATTGTGGGATGGAAGTGAAGGCAAAAACTAAAAGTGTTTATGGAGAAGGATACACAACAGACTCTTACTGTCTGTAATTCTAATCCTTTAACTGTATGCTAACTCATCTTCGAAGCCTAAATTTCAAATTCCAGCCAGCTTCCTGTCGTTCAAACCCCAGAGCCTGGGCTTCCCTGAGGCTTGTGGCTCATGTGCCTGCAAAAACAGTGGTGTACACTTACCCTTGTGCTCAGTAGCTGCACTCAGATATTGTACCATGAATGTGTAAAGGATCTGATAAGAAGTTACAAAGGTACCTGGGTCAGATATATCTCTCACTAATCAGAGTGGAAAAAATTAAAATAACTCAGTTTGCTACAAGGAAACTTTCTCACTTGTGAGCTCAAAATCCTGCCTTCATTTCTTTCTTTTTTTTCTCTTGTCACTTCCCTTCCCTTTCATTTCCCTAGACTGTGTGAGTCTACAACAGAGTACTTCAAATACTTCTTAGAAATAATGTATTCAGATTACAATTTTCCTGGAAAGAAAAAATGAAAATATACGGCATGTCAAATCATGTATTTTATCTGACATCTAAACGGTATGATTTTGTAATATCCTTTTATATTTTATAACATTATCATGCATTTTAGATACTGTGCCACATATTTCAGACACCTGCTGTCTGTACTGTAGTATGCCAGATCAACTCATGCTGTAACAACTTCTCAGTTATTTTTACCATCTTGCAAGATGATGAAACTTACAGCCCATGGCTGTTGCTTGACTTGCCTTGTGTTATGTGGCAGAAACCATGGGAATCAAATGTTTTTTTCATAATCATGTGGTTAGAAAGAGAAACTTTGGGGGGTGACTTGAGTCAGAAAGTGATGGTGCATATGAAATAGTGTCATATTCCCTTTCTCAGTTGCCATGTATCCCAAAACAAGCCTCTTGCAGGTATTGCGCATTCTGTGCACCCCAAAGCAGTCAGACTTGGGCTGGAACAGCACAGTTTGCTGGAACCTTAACTTGTCACATAAGCCCTCTCTCATTCCTAAGGGGGAGCAGGCGTGCGATACAGGGAGAGATGTTCATGTGAAGCAGATCTAGGGCTTGGGCTGAATGCTGGGCTCAGTCCATGTGAAAGTTGTGGCAGTCTGATTTGTACAGTGCAGTACATGTGGATTGCACTGAAGCCATGATCACATCAGGCTGTTGGAGGTGGAAGCCACTTATTTTACAGGGCACACAGCAAAGTCAATTGGCTTAAGTCTACTCTTCACAAGAGAAAGTGATCTGGCAGAGTAGGAGGCCAACATGGAGAGATGTGAAAGGATTTCTAATTGTCTTGTCTCCTGGTGGCCTTATTAGAATCATAGACTCATAGAATGGTTTGATTTGGAAGGGACCTTAAAGATCATCTTGTTCCAATTCCTTGCCTTGGGCAGGGATGCCTCCAACTGTACCAGGCTGCTCAGAGCTGCATTCAGCCTGGCCTTGAAGACTTCCGGGATGAGGCATCCACAACTTCTCTGGGCAACCTGTTCAGTGGCTCTCTACCCTCATGGTAAAGAATTTCTCCCTGATACCGAATCTAAACCTACTCTCTTTCAGTTTGAAGATAACTTACCATCTCCTGAGTGTTCATCTCTGTTGCTCAGTTAAGAAGGGCAGAGCTTTGGTGCTGGATGAGACCACAGAAAGATGCAGCGGTGCCCTGTAGGGAGGAATGGTATTGAAAGTTCCCCATGTCTGTAGCTCTTCTTATAGCCAGACAAATGACAAGGCCAGTCTGGCCTTTTTGCATATTCATCAAAGCCTCCAGCTAACTTGAAATATTAATGTCTTTTAAAATAAATTGCCACAGGAAGATGAAGACAGCTTGAGACACAATAAACAGGAATTTGGCCCTCTCTCTAGACAAATCGGAAATGCTTGTAAAGTCTTAAAACTCAGTGGAAGTTTCCTTGGTTTTGAAGCAAATTTCTTCCTTATTTCATTCAGTTGGAAATGTGAAGAAGAAAATGCAAGCTTAGGTATTTTTGAGACATGGAAGTTAAATAAGTACCCAGAATTCATTGAAAGAACAAGTTAACATACTTAGCCAGTTTCCCATCTCAAAAGGCATGAATCAGCACCACGACTTTGACTTTATTATTAGAGTCCAATTATGCCACTGAGATGCTTGTCCATCTCTGGTTTAAACCTGGGTATAATCGGTATAGATGATTCTATTTTCCTGTTTAAAAACATTATGTAACGTATTGCTGGGTAGACTTCAGCCATGGGCATAACAGAAGTTATCACTTCCATTTTGTTCTTTTTAAAGACTGGTAGTGGATGGGAACATGTGATTCCAGGGGGCAACAGCAACACAGCCCTGAAGATAAGATGCCAGGGATGCTGACAGAACAAGGGTGCCTCAAGGGATAATAGAATGAGCAGCTTCTGCCCATCTGTTTCCATGCCTCAGACAGATCCTGGCCCTACTCCGAGACTCTTTGTAGTGGAATAAACAGCTTTTCTCCTAGGAAAGGCTGAACAAACCACCTGGCTGCTTTATGTGAATGGATTTCAGATATTAAGAGTCTTCAACATCCTTTCAATTCATCTGGACTATTAAAAAATTCTGTCTCTCTCCCTCACTCCATTGATCAACTGAGGCACCACAGCTGACTCTAGACCCCATTGTCTCCCATCCAGAAAAGAGAAAAAATTTTTCTTTCCATGTGACATTTTTCAGAGAGCTGCATTCTTCTTTGCAAGCTGCAAGTTCATACTTAGACTATTATTCACCCAGCTGAAAAATGAGAATTCAAATTAGAAGTGTTTAGTCGATTCCTAAATGTGTGCCCTGGAGGAGGTTCTCCTCCAGTGAAATCTGCCATAAAGTAAACCAGCAACTTGGAGACTCCTATGTAGTTTCTGTGGACAGGTGGGCTTTGGACAGCATGAAGATTAAACCAACATCTAATGTGATGGTGCATTTTTATTATATCCAAAGTAATTTTTTGAACCAACTCCAGACTTTTACTTTCAAGGAAAATATAGCTTAGTTTAAAATTTAAATAAATGAGGATAAGTGCATCTGGGAAATA
Organism: Struthidea cinerea; assembly: GCA_013397865.1. NCBI lineage: Eukaryota > Metazoa > Chordata > Aves > Passeriformes > Corcoracidae > Struthidea > Struthidea cinerea. Next base: position 1,583,919 of record VZTI01004658.1, on the reverse strand, counting down.
GGTACCAGTGTGCATCTGCTCTTCTAATATAGATTATTTAATGCTGTTTAGGCTGACTAAATAAAAGAGCATGCGAATTTCTTCATCAATGTCTATACTGTGGTTATATAGTACATAGAGAAAAATTAAAAAAAAGAAAAAAAAATTCTTGCAAATAAAAGGCAAATTCTTGAAATAAAAATCAAGCTTTCAGGACATGAGTAAGATACTGGTACCACTGGGAAAACGTTAGAACAGCAAAATGTCTCGGTATTTCTGTTGTTTCTTTTTCCCAGGCACTCTTCTTGCACCATCAGAAGCCAAGTTTTACTGGCTATCATGTATGAAGATAGACATTTTTTGATCAGAAGGAGGTTGAGAGACTTTATTAGCTGACGTTTGCAACACTACAAAAGGGGCACGTCATCATGATCACTTTGCTGCAGGCCCAGTAGCACGTTAAGGAAGGTATAATGAGTGCTCTTCTTCCCATGGGTCTGAGGCTGTTATGCCAAATGGAGATGGCAGCAGTGGGGAAAAGGCCTCTCACACACTGCTCAGTAAGAAATGATTCCGATACATTGAATGGCTTGTATGCAACTTTTGTGTGGCTGCTGCACAGGGAATCTGTACACCCCAGCCAGCTTTGCCTGGCTGCTGAGAGGACGTACTGGCAATGTTTTGGTAGCCAGGGGGGTACAGGAGCAACTTCTGTGAGAAGCTGCTAGAAGCTTCCCCCATGTCCGAGAGAGCCAGTGCCAGTTGGCTCCAAGATAGACTCACTGCTGGCCAAGAATGAGCCCTCCAATGATGGTGGTAGCGCCTTTGGGATAATGTATTTAAAAAGGGGGAAAAATTCCTTCTTAAATACTGTGCAACTGCAGCTGGAGAGAGGAGTGAGAATATGTGAGAGAAACAGTTCTGCAGATACCAAGGCAGTGAAGAAGGCACACATTCCCTGTCCCCCTGAGCCATTGAGGGGGAGGAGGTAGAGAAAATTGTGAGTAAAATTAAGCCTAGGAAGAAGAGAGAAGCAGGTGGAAGACTTTTTAAGATTTAGTTTTTATTTCTTGTTATCCAACTCTGATTTGATTGGTAATAAATTAAACTAATTTCCTCAAGTCAAGCAGGTTTTGCCCATGACAGTAATTGGTGAGTGATATTTCCCCGTGCTTATCTCGACCCACAAGCCTTTTATAATATAGTCTCTCTCCTGTTCAGCTGAGGAGAAGAGTGACAGAGCAGCTTTGGTGGGTACCTGGCATCCAGCAAGGGTCACTCAACCTGCCACAGGAAAACCACAGCTGGTGGGGAAGGCCAAGGTGTGGGAAATGACACCCTGTGGGAATAGCTATGCTGTAGAGGGCAGGGAGATGAGCCCATGGCTGTTTGCAGACCCCTTGGTCTTGTTATTCTTCTGGATGATGTCTTCCAGTATAGCTCTTTTTCGGGTACACTCTGGTCAGATGGCTTTGGTATTATTTTTTTACAAGAGCCTTTTGAAACTTATCAAGTGGACAGTCACAGAAAATTAGCAGTTTTATGTCCCAATACAAGCTGAGGCAAGATATTAATTTGACAGCTGGACTGTATTGATTTTAAATTCCATGTGTAAGTACTGTACTTTGGGGCAGGGTGCAGACCACAGATGCTGAACCTCTGTTAATGTGTGAAACTGTGCTCAGCCTTGACTGTTAAGAGACAGTTGATGCCCTTGTCCTCAAGTAATGGTGCTACCCTGCAGGCAAACTGCCCAAGTTCTGAGTCTGGGTGCATTTGACATTGTGAATCTGAATGTTTGCCCTGCCGGACTAGGATCTGTGACAGTTTTTCATCTGTTTGGAATTCCAGGTTCTAACCAGGCAAAAGAAAACCTTGCTGTTTCTCAAATGATGGTGAAAGCCCAGGTCTTGGACTAATTTCTGCTCTGAGGTTTTCAGCACTTTCAAGTCTCCTCTCCCCCACGTCAAGATAATTTGGGCATTTATCCTTCTTGTGTGGTCTGAGGAGAAAGACTGGCACCTCTCAGAGGCTGTGCAGCATATGTGACTAACATTATGCTGAACTGAGATGAAAGCAGCTGTCTGAGGCTGGGCTGTAAGAGGGAGAGAGGTGGTTGCCTGGGGTGGAGAGAGCAGATTTTGGGCAGATGAGGTGCACAGCTGCCCATCCCCCTGAGGCTGTTACGGCTTTCTTAGGTTCTGTCTTCTGCTCAGCTCTAACACTAACTTCTGGCTCAGCCTAAGACCCCCACCTCTGGTCCACAACAGAAACTTATTCTTAGCATTGATCTCTTTATTACTCCAACTTGCCTTTGGTCCCCATTTCCAGCCCTACTCTAGTGGGTAGGTCACTGAATGTGATTCAACTTTTGCATGGAAAACAACAGTCCTGTGGGGCTTATTCTCCTCTCCCTTTGTCAGTGAGGTGTAACTGCTGAAATCCAATTAGTTGCACTGAGACAACCAGCCCGGTCCTCTAATGCAAATCAGGACATTTTCCTTGTATTGGAAGGGTTAATAAGGATCTGAAAATGTTGTTTAGTTATGTGGATGCATAGCCATTGGCTTTACAAATCTGAGGTGTAGGCAGCTGTCTGGCATTTTTGCCTTACCCTTTCTCTCCAAAGCAGGGAATTTGCTGTTATGCTCTGCAGAGATTTCCCTGCATGAGTGCAGCTTCTGTCTGTTCAGTGATTCCAGCTCTCTAAGACTTCTCTACTGCTGGGGCAGCATAAGAGGAGCCAGCTCTCAAGCATTATTGTGGTCACTTGCTTGAGTAAGCATCGCTGATGCTGGCAAAGGTAATAGAAATGTCACGGCTTAGGAATGATGCTCCCCAATTTGCTGTTCCCACTAAAACCCTCCCTGCTTCCCCCTGCAGCAGGCTAGAGAGGAGAATTGGTGGCACAAAAGGTAAAGATTACAGGCTGAGGTGAGAGCAATTTACTGGAAACAGCAATGAAATAAGAAACAAACAGTACAGCGACAATATTAAGAAAAGGGTGTACAAGGAAGGAAAACAGTTCACACATGATGAAAAGCTCAGCACATGGGAAACAAAATAATGCAAATCACTGCCACACTATCCCTGACTGGAAGAGACTCCTCTCTTCCCTGGCAATGTCGTGGGATGATACAGAATAACCTCTGCTTCTAGCTATGCGTCTTCCTAACTACTGCAAAAATTGATCTTATCCTGGCTGGAGCCAGGACAAGGAGTTATCCCTAATTCTTTAAGAAGGACTTCTCCATGAATGAAAATCAAAAGAGGATCATAAGAGCTGAAATGTGGAGATCAGTATTTCTGGCTTTTCCCAGAGACTGTGTTCTACTGGATCAATCCTTCAACAACACTAGTTTCAACTTTGTGTTTTGTCAAGGCACATGCCTAGCAGCAGCACCCAAATTTATAGCCACCCTTCTTAAAAGGCTGGCTGTCATCATGGAAGACAACTTGCAAGACCTAAATACTTTGTCCTGATCTGTTCTTGTTATAATAAACACTAAAGGATGTCAGACTAGCAGATTTTGCAATTTTCAAAATTCTGAGAAGGTTAAAAAATGAAAATGTATGAACCCTCTCTGCTGCAATTGTATGCTGTTTTACAGGAAAAAAAATCTAGAAAGCTGTACTAAGGAGATCCAAACGCACAAGTTTCTGAACAGCAATTAAGGAGAAGAAAATTGACATCTAGTGGTTTCCCAGCTATCAAATGCTAAATACTATCCAGGGGTTATTGACTATCTGATTAGAATGAAATGGAGCTGAAATGCAATTGATTCAGAAATAAACAATGCATCTGTTTAGGGTGATGGCCACAGAAAGTTAAGTGGTGAAAGAGTCTCCAGTCAATTTGTCAGGGGTTTCTACAGCAACTGCTCATATATATTCAGTATCTTTCAAAATATACCTTCTCTCTACTCTGTACAAAAATGCAGCTTCCTAGTTAATCTTTCTGAAATTGAAAAAGGCCTTGTATACATCACAGAAAGTCACTTATCTTACATCCAGCAAGGACTTGACTCAGAGCAAGGAAAATACCATTAGCCTTAAAAGCTAATTTGTTTGCTTTCTCTGTTCCTCTTGGTCTACTGGTTAGGACGGCATTTTCTTGCTCCGTGAACCTTCATTTTACTTGCCCTCACGTACTTGTTTTTTATTCCATGTAAAAAATCTGAAAGAATAGAGGGAATTTATGGGTCCATGCAAGACACCTCTTCCTTACAAGAAGTGTTCCTCCTTCCTCGTGTTCCTGGTATGGAAGACAGTTTCTCTTGGATTACCTGTATAAAACTCCAGTGCCCCCTTTCCTCTTTTCATGACAGGATTATGATTTTATAGCCTCCTTACGCTGCTGCCAACACCCTGGAATTGTGCAGCAGCAGAGGGAGAAGCCAAGTCAGCTCGCAGATCCCACAGGAAAATGGTTTCACCAGAGTGTGTTCTCAGCTGCATTAGCCCCATGATGTGGTTGGCTGCATGGCTGGGCAGGGACAGGAACCACAGCCTCATCTTTTCCCACGTCAGTGGCAGAGCTTAAGCCATTTAAGTAACTACAGCTTAAGATTTTCGGGAACATCATTGCTCTCTCCAGTTTTCAAGTGGTGTAGGTATACTAAACTTCATTTAGTAACAACAAATCCTATTGCCTGTGTTTTCCTTATCTGATTTTATCACGAGCAGGTCTCCTGCTTTAAGCTTTGCATCTATCAAGCTGCAATTGCACAGTTAAACAAGACAAAGTTCTTTTGGCAGGTATTTCGTAGCTTTACAGGGCCACTTATATATTTATTTTTAGGTTGATTGATATTCTTATCTGCTGGCCCATAAGCTCCTGAGTTTAGTTTATGCTAATGACTGACAAGTTTTGCAATTCATCAAGAGCTAAGAACAGACTGTATTTGGTGAAGAGTTCTGCTAACAATCTGTATTACTCTCTCACCAGTCTGTTTTCTTTTGGGTAGGGAAGAATCAAAAAAATTATGCTTAAAATCTTAGTATATCCCAGTAGTTTAGAAAGGGCTCTGTGGTATTGCTGTTAGAATTTTCTTCCAGAAAAACACAATGGAAAAAAAGTTGCATTTTACCTTGTATACCTTGAACTGTTGGCATGTGTTTTGAGTGAAAAATAAGAATCTTGTAAACAATGGCTAGATCTAGCTTTGTCCATAAATAAATTAATTAAAAAAAAAAAATCAAACACACTTTTGATAAGACTCACTTTAAAACATGGGTCATAGCAGACAGCTGGCTGGGTGATTAGCTGGGGAATAACAAATCAAATATAAGACATCTATAGGCAGTGGAATCATAAACAGAAGTGAGGCCATGGCTATACGACCTTTTGTAGCATTGAGGAGGTTAAGATAAGTTTAGATAGTGACATGCAAATGGCAGTAGAGGATTATTTTTATCTAACGTAGGGAGTTGTATGGATATTTACCACCTAAAAGATAAAATAAATCAAATTCAAACTACAAAGGGTTTTCATTTTGCAGAAAGGTTAATTAACTACTGGAAGAATTTGTTCAGTTCTGTGATGTGATCAGTATGTCTTGATGTCTTTACATGAAAAGATTTCTAAAATATATGTAATTAAATAAAAGTTATAAGCTCTTAAGTAGAACCACTTGATGGAATTTTATGGCTTGCATAAATCAGACTACAGAATCATAAGGAGATATGTCAGCCGTGCAGTTTTATGGCCTAAACTTAAGATATAAGGGCTGAATGAACTGACTTCATTTAGTCCAAAGTATTTTTCCCATGAATACTGTTAGGTCAGAGATTGTCATAAATGGAGTCTCAGCATAGAACAGAACAGAAAGAAATGCTTATTTCTGGGGCTGCTTAGAAGTTAGGTTATTAGGAGGATTACTGGTTTGTGTGTTTATGTGCCAAGGGCAAATGTTGACTCTCCTGGTGAGATAGACTCATCACACTTTCCCTTACATGCATGTCTGTGTTTGTTTCAAAAATGGGAGTTACCTTATTAAACATTAATCTTGAGCCAAAAATCTAGGAACTAATAAACTATTTGCACCTGAGAGGTAGGTACATTAAAACACTTTCAAGAAACCTGAGTTGTTTAATTGGGCCTTAAAATGACTTTCAGGCATTTTGTGCCTTACGAAAGACTCTTCTTACAAAGCAGCCTAAAAAGGTTTCCTCATAAATGTGAATATGTTATTTTACTTTTAACAAGAAAAGCTCCTGGTACCATGCAGTGACTTTTTAAGCACTATTCTCTCTGAAGGGCTTTACTGGATGCAAATGAAAGAAAGGGGAGCTTTTCCAAACTGGAGAAAAAAAAATCACTTTTGAATTCCAGGTATTTTAATCTTTCTGGTTTGCTTGCTTTTCATCTATGGTTAATAATATCAGAAAGGATTTCTATAACGTGGTTGCTATGGCAAAAGCAGACCTATGTCCCATCACATAAACCTTGAACCATTATTAACTGTTTAATGTTAGATGAGCAAAGAAAGGTGTGAATAGCACGTTAACACCTTCAGGACCAGCAGCCTTTCATCCTAATGTTCCTAAGGCAAAGATTTTTCATTAGGCAGATTTAGGGCTGCTCTTCAGTGCACGTCAGGTAGCCAGATGGGTACTGACAGTGCTTTTCGGGTTGTCTTGCTGAACTTATAAATTCATGCATTTGCGGGCCAGGAAGTGATTGGTCTGGCATGTTTAGCCTAGGTTATCCAGTTTAAATGAAAAAAGAGATTATAGCCTGTGTTGTAATGATTGCTTCTCTCAGAGCAAGCTAGACTTCAAATGTCAGAGGAGTTATGATGTCCCTTAGAAAGAAAAAAACCAAAACCAAAAAAACACACAAACCTCTCCTAACATAAAACCAAGCAACCAAATGAGCCACTACTATGCTGTTTAATTAACCTGAGAACTAAAGAAATGACTGCAAAGTTATTTTTTTACAGCATTTCCTGCCTATTGGTCTTTTGAGGCCCCTGTTACCGAGACTCATAACCTAGCAAACAGAACAGCTTTCTCTCCCTGTCCTTTCTGGTCACTTTTTTTTTTTTTTCCTCCTTTTTTTTCCTTTTTCTTTACGTATTCAGACCTGCAAAGAATATTAGTGCAGTGAGAGCAGACTGGGACTTTGTTGCAGTGGATGGCTTTCCACTATGCAAAAATGATGGTCTCTGCCCTTGGATGCCTATATATCAGGGACAGTAATTGATCTTAGTGAACAAAATAAATCACTGGTGTCAGTTGCAGTATCAGGGTGCTGACAGCTGATTTGTCGTAGTTGGGGTTTTTGTTCGTTTGTTTTTAATATGTATATTGAATTTATTTAAGCAAAGCCAACTAATGGTCTAAGGAGAGTAATTTATTCCAGTTTTTCAATGTTATAGATCAGCATAGCCCCACAGATTGCAATGAAGTGACCCAAATTTCAGTTAGCTAGAGATTTCACCTATCTTCTCTTTGAGGAGGTAACATCTTTTGAAAATATAGGATTAAATATTTCTCAAAGTACTTTACTAAAAATTAGGGTAAATTCAGAGGCAAGGCTGGCTGGGTGCCCATGAATGATTAGATGTTTTGAATGGATTTAGTCCTTTAATATAAAGTAACAGATTCTCCTAGTGTATAGCCAAATTTCCTAGTTTAGTAGGTGTATATTTTTCTTTATACATTTCATAGACTTTGAATAGAGCACTGATCTTCCTGAGTTGCATAAATTTGCTGCCTCCACTGGTGATATCTTGCTTCATATTCTACCTTTTGAAATGGAATAATTTTTTGGTGTCTCAGTCTCTAAAACAGTGCTTTGCGTTTCTTCTCTTATTGTAGATTTTTATCTTTCCTCCTATCAGTCCTCCAGCTTTATCGCTTTTTTACACAGCCTTATTCTACTCCCACTTGTGGGTATTTGCTTCATGTGTGTTCAATGAATTTTATTCTAGTTGTTTATTTCTGCATTTGATGAATAATTAACGTTGGGTAACTTTTTTCACTGCTTCAACACAAATCCCGTTGAAGAGCTGCAGCTGAAGGATCAGCTGAAATAAGTGGTCTTGGACGGCATTTGTCAAGGAGTGAAGAACTAGGACAGAGAGAAGGGCAAGGGGAGGCATTATACAGATTCTGTGAGGCACAGGTGGAAACAGAGCAGAGAAGAGCAGCACAAAACCACATACAAAGGTGAAATGGGGTAGGGTGGGAATTCATTCTCTAAATAAATTTTCTTCTAAGTGGAAAAGACTCCGGAGCTTTAAAGCAGTGGTAATTCCTCTGAGTGACTCCAACCCCTTGTGGTCCCTCAATGTCCATTTTCCTGGAGTACTGGATGGATATTTTCAGATGAGGGTAAACCAAGCTGCAGCAAAATCTTGTTTTCTGTCTGTCATTAGCCTAAGTAGAGTGAGACAGTGACCATGACTGTGCTTAGGACACCTGTGTATATGAGTGGGAAACACGCTGGGGATTCTTAATATGCTTATTTAATAGTATTCTTTGAGTGCAG
>VZTI01004658.1:1538451-1575405 GCA_013397865.1 Struthidea cinerea | reverse complement strand
CCCCCCCAAGGATTACATGCTGGACATGTGGATTTTCAGTTTGTTTCACTGCTAATGCATGCCCTGGAATTTTTGGCTTGAGCAGTTTTGCAGTGTCCATGATAATACCCAGGCAGAGTTTGCTGACCCAGATTGTGCCAAGTGTAATTTCAACAGTGTGACCTCAATTCTGTCAGTTTGGGATCCTCCACAGATCTCCAGTCTGATCCCAGGCTGCTCTGTGCCTTCAGCTCTCATGGCTTCACATGGCCATGTAAAACATAACCCTTGTTTTCTACTGTAAGAAATGCCTTTATGTTCAATTCTTCTGATACGTTGCAACACAGACTTGCCTGCATTTCAAATTCTTTTAAATGGGAAAAAAGGGAAATCACAAAATAATTGTGTCTTATGGATCCCATGTGACGCTCTGTGGCCTTAGGAGACCCAATGTCCAATGCCATGAAGTGTGGACACATGACTGCACACAGCCAGTCTAGTTTATTTGGCCTCGGGACTGCTTTATTATAAGCAGTATGGACATAATCACTGCCTTAACTTGTGGCCCAGACTTTGAAAATACAAAAGGAAGACTAACTCCTTATTCTTCTGATTGTAATATGTGAGGGCTGGGTTGTGCTGCTGTTTTTATCTGCTTTTAATTACTTTTGTTCCTGCCCATGCAGTAAAATTGTTAGTGTCTAGGTTATTTCAGAAAAATCACAGCAGTTGTATGACTCCATCAGCTCAGAGATGAAGGACAACTCCTGTGCACACATCCTTATATACCTGTGTCCATACTCTCTCCAGATCCATGTAGTATCATTCCAATGTACCTCTGGGTCTGGACTGGACACTTGCAGGAGCTTGCTGCAAAGCCTGTAATAATGAAAGTGTGAACTTGTGACCACAAACATCTCTGTTATGCTACTGCTAGAAGAGCAAGGATGGCCTAGAAATTCAGAAAGCAAAGACTCAGAGGAGCAAATAAAGGAAAGCAATCTAGCAATGCATGACATTAATTCCTTCACTCAGGGAAGAAACTATGGTTTTTCCCTTTACATATTCAGTCATCTAAGTCAGGCCAGATATCCTCAGTACCCTAGCACAATACCCCTAGTTGAGTAAGAGGAAACTAAGATTTGGGAGGAAAATAATATTTGGGGAAGAAAATTATTTGGGGAGCAGTATAAACAAGACTACACTGAGGAAGTAGCAGGTGCAGCACCTTGCTTCATACTGCTGTCCATGCCCTTGGGTGAAAGCGCTGTTAGTTAACACTGGTGAATGAACAGAAGGCTCATCTCATTAAGCTTGGACTTGGAGAAGAGTTAAAGGACATTATTAAATCACTGAGGAAAAAAAGGACTCTAGAACAAAGGCCCGAGAACAGATGGGGATTTTGTAAAAGGAGGAGGAGGATGATACGAGAAAAACTTGCTTTATACTTTAATACCAGTGAAGCATTGCAGTGGAAAACTAAATAAGGGCTGAGAAATCATTCACCACAAGATGGCAAACAGTCACAATTTCAAGACTACCTCAGCTGAAGAAGGCTGCCCTAGTGTGTACCTTGCTTCTGTTCTCAGTTAATGATGGATATTTCTGGGGCAATTCCAGTAACGCAGTTGGGATAGTCAGACACCAGGAGGGTTGGCAGTATTGATGCAGTGAGATGCTCCCTGAGCAGCCCATTACATGAGACAGTATCAAGCACCGACTTAGTCTGAAGGGACTGACACCACTGACGTCACAGACACTAAATTCAAAGGGCTTTCGATTGGCTCCTCAGCAGCCCAGCATAGCGTGTTAAGCAGTCGCTGTGCTACTGGGCAGGTTTTGTGTAAGGCATGCATTTTGGCTAAGCGCACCCTTAGCTGACAGCTGACCGTTTGCTCTGCTTGTCTGAACAGTTTCATCTGACTTGTGGTCTCTGTTCTTTGCAACCAAAGACACCAGGGCAATGCGGTTCCATCTCTCCTGCTCTGCTACATGTGTTACAGTCCCCTACTGCTAGCTGGCACAAAAAAAAAGTCTACTGTACTTCAGATAGATACATTTCAGCCCAAACTTGCTGAGAAAATCATGTGCAGTTACGAGGTCTGCGCACACTTACTGCAGAGAGCAATGAGTTTACTGGTGTGTTGAGAAATACGTGTTAAAATACATGCAAGGAAAACAAAACAAGCTGTCTTCTTCCTGTGCTCTAAAAATCCCTGTTGAAAGATTTAGAAAATCATCAAAAGTAAAACGTGACACTAGCTACATTGAGGAAGGTGAGATTTGCAGGTGAGGACTAAATACCTTACACTTAAATTCCATACCAATAATAAATAAATTTTAAAAACCCAAACATTGTCCTTATCGTCTGCTGTTCCCAGAGCCGCACATTTAAATCTCCAGCAAACTTCGCTCTCCCTTAAATGAGCTCACCATCTGTCCTGTGCCTTTGCCTGGCCACTAAATCAGGCATTAATGGCCATGTCTCGATCATACTATGAGATTAGAATAGATTTCCCTCACTGCCATCACCATGCTCTCCAGGGCTTGGAATCTGAGATGTTAAGTTTGCTATTCAGCCAAGAATCCACTTCCACGTGTGCTGACCAAGCAGACGTCTGGCTTGGGAGGATGAAGTGCTGTTAATTTTGTTCTTTTCCAGCTTTGAATGTTGCTATCCAGGGACTGGCAGCCACCAGCTTTTATCCCACTGATGTGGACCGTACTTCTAAACAGGCTTTGGAAAGAGCCCAGGTCTCTGAACAGAAGGGCAAGGGTAAGGCACTGACAAAAGAGAGGTGAGAAGAGCAGGACAATGAACCAGTTAAGGGATCCTTCAGAGCCACTGCCTCACCATGGGATTATTAGCACAAACCCCACAGGCACATTGTCAGGTCAGAAGGTCTTTTGCTTTCAAATACTGCGAAAGAGCCTATGAAGCAAAGAAGGCAAAGCTTGTTTGGATTGCTGCAAGCAGTTAAATATAATTATAGTTAAATATATTATTTTATTTAATATTATTATTATATAGCTACATATATTTATTAGTTAAATATATACCTTGATGCTGACGTCTTTCCCCCAGAGCAGAGTGATGACAGTGGTGGTGTCCAGCTCTGAAGGAATGATCGATTTGCAAACAAGGACTAATTTTCTCTGCTGCGGTCGGGGAATGTTAAAACTGCGCTGCTGATAATAAGGTTTGAGTGCAACAGGAGAGGCAGGATGTCAATAGCATTACAATAACAGTGAGGCACTGCAGCAAGCAAGGTTTTTGGTCTGATAAAGTGCAGTTTCCTGGGAGAAGTTGGAGGCTCTGAATATAAACATGGTATGAGATTACCACTGCTGACTGCCTATTTATTAACTCCATGTAGTTTGCTGGAAACCTTAAGTGTTCCTTGCAAAGCAAATTTACACTTTAGTGCATATTACTAAAATATATAACACATATTTAGATGGCATCTTTCATCTTGAAGGGACCCTAAGCTCTTTGCAGATTGTCTATAATGGAATCACTCAGCCACCAGTGACATATTGTCATCTCTGAGGCACAACAAAACTATTACAGGAAGAAAACAATAACTTCTATTGAAAGCACAGGGGAATTCAGGGGGCTATGAGGTAATTATACCAAAATGAAGATGGTTGCAGACAGAGCTGCAAAGAATAGTTAATACTTTGCAAATAAGAAGCCTGAGTCCTGGCCACAGCTCACTGTGGATTTTGTTGAGGCAGGAAAACAGCAGTAGCAAATGCTCCACTGCAACCCCTTCTGGTCAGAGTCTTCACCTTGGTAATCCTTCAGGACAGAGCCTATGACCTCTTTGGGGTTTGCAGATGTGAACCTGCAGCAATCAGTCAAAACTTCTGTTGTGAGTAAACAAGGGGAGAGCCAGCTTTTCCCAGGTGCAGCTGGGTGGGTTTGGACAGCGAGGCAGCAGCCCATGTCTAGGGACATCCTTGAGTGCTGTCACCCTTCCCGCACAAGCCAAAAGCCAGAGGACTGCAGCACACTGCCCGGAAGAGTGCTTTGCCTTCTGCCATGCTGAATTCAGCCCCTTAAAATGGGATTGGTAGTGCAAGTGATCACCTTAAAAATGTGAGAGAAAGGCTTGGGCAGGAAAACCATGTACTTACTAGTTTCTGAGCCCTGGAAATGACACCAAAGGCAGTCCAAATTACGCATACCTGTATCCTTGGCACAAGGTATGTTTTCTAACAGTGATAATGACAATTAAATTTTTACGGGCGAAATGCCTGTGACATGTAACTTTCTTGTCCCTACTGCTCAATCTTCACCAGACCCAGTACGTTAATTATTTCCTGAATATTGAGAGCACAGAGTGCTGGAGCAAGAGTTTGTCATTGTAAGTTTGAAGTACCTTGTCTTCCAGGTTTCAGAGACAGACGATGCCAGTCCAACATTTCATCTATCCTTGGCAGTAGAATTTGCAGCTTTTGAGAAAAAAAAAGAGGCAGTCTGAATGAATAGGAGTTCTGTTATTTCAAGACTTGATAGGTGCTAGAGAATTAAATGGATACTAGGTAACTTTTTTTGCTGTGAATTTTTTTTACTCAAATATATTTATTTTAAAACAAGGTTTTGCCAATTTACTTTATTTAATTTTTGCTGTGTCAATAGAAACACTTGCTTCTCCTTTCTGCAAAATTTAGATACTTTTTTTTCATATTTTAAAAAAGAAACTTTCTGACATTTGCATTTAGAATGACTGTTAATATTTTCTTCTATATTTTACCTTATATATTAAAAAAATCTCCAAAGGAAATAAAAAAAATTGACTTGGTTCTGCCTTTAATTAGTTTCTTAGATCAGCTTTTCAGTTCAATGAAAATAGAGCAAATGTTTCAGACTTAGCAATGCAAATTGCCTTATGTTTTGGGATTTACAGAAAACAGGAGAATCCAAGAATAATCTGCACAAAAGTATCAGAAATCAAATTCATTACCAAATGGCATTTGCAGTTTTCGGCATGCTATATCCATCACTCCATTCTGGAGTACTGTGAGTTCTTGATATTGAGTGAGTGAATATCCCAACTATGAAGCCTTAAGCATTTGTAATAAATATTAACCTCAGTGGAACAAAATCTCCCATGTCCCTCCCTGCTCCTGACTTATTTTTCATATAGAGCACCTCACAACTATACCTGGTTGTGAAGGATGATAATGTCATTGGCAAAAAATTGCTGATTCCCTTCTTGCTTCCCCCAGAAATGCAACACGGTGAAATAAGAGGAACAAAACATTTATTCTGACTAGAAGCACAAATAATTTCATCACTTCAGGCTTCACCCTCAATAATTTGTTTTGTGGTGGTTACATGCCCTCTTTGGACTTGGTAATGCTTGCATTCTCCAGCATCACCTTTGACTGCTGCCAACACTTGTTTCAGGGGCAGCTTGCTTCCAAAGCCACAGAAGTACAGCTGCAACATGCAGTTCATGGATATACAGCTCTTGAATGTGTAAAGGATGTGAATGTATGTTTATGTCTCATTCTTCTTGTTTGAAATCTAGAGAGAGAATAAAAAAGAGCCCCTGAGATTTCATCGATTCTGCTTTGCCCTGAGCTGGAGCAGGCGAGGGACCCCGCAGTATTGTTTTCAGTGTTTAGTTTATTCTGGCTTTAAAAATCCCAGTAGTGCATCTTACATCACTCTCCCTAAGAGGCAATTCCAATCCAGACTTTTAAACTGGTGGTTTGTAGTGCAAGCCATGTAGATGAGTTCTCTTGAGTAGCACTGGGCACACGAACTGGAAACACACACAGATGTCCAGCTTCAGTTTCCCTGTGTTCATCCCTATACATTACAAGCACTTGAAGCAGTTCCTGTCTCCTTCGGTGCTTTCTTTCAGCCTTCTCTCACCACTCCACACTGTTACACAGCAACACCATGTGCTGAAGCACCACTGGAGTGGATCCCCAAGGTATCGCTGGGAGCAAGAGAGAGAGAGAGATATGTTTATGACCATTCTCTATCCTTCTAAACAGCTTTTATCACTGCAGTTAATAAAACACTAGCATGGCCAAAAGAAGAGATAAGGATGCTGCAGCTCACTCTCTTTTAGGATCTACATTTATTTTTAGTTCTTGCAAATGTCTGCAAAAAGGGAACTGAACAATTTTTGTACGATCAAAGAAGTCATACTGGAGATTCCTGGGCGTGCAGCTAGGAGGAAATTAATGACCATCTTTTTTCAGCCCTACATAGGTAAGCCAAGCCCTGTATTTTCTGAGTCCTTGACATTCTTGATGTCAAACTTTCATCTCAGACTGAGACAATAATGCTAATTGGGCCTGAGGTTCAATGTAAAGTTGTGATTTCACACTAATTTTTGATATTGCCTGAAAAGAATGGACAAGATCTAACACGTTGCTCCACTATTTCCTAGTATTTCAGGCAACTATTCCCACTGCTTTATCACCCATACACTAGAAAAAGAGGTCATCTACTGAGATTTTTTCTTTTTTCATTTGACTGTTTTTGGTTTTACCACTGAGACTGGAGATCTGTACAGTTGTCTTGACTAGGAACAGTCTAGAAACAAGTTTGGCTGATAACTGTCCTCCTCAAAACGGACTGTGCCTGTTAGTGGGATTATTTAGGATTTTAGAATTCCTCAGGTATATGTAATATAAATGTAACAGAAGGTTGGTCAATAGATCTTTGGCTAATCTCAGATGGAACAGCAGTTGTACTGACCATATTTAAACACTTCAGTGAATCCATCCCTGAGGAAAAGTGGCCCATAATTTCAAAAGTACATTGCAGTTTTCCACACCCAAAAACATGTGCTCAGGGTGTGGGTATGCCAACCTTTGTGACAGGGGAAGGCAAGTCTCTTGGAAAGTGCAGCTCTCTCTTTTACAGTCAGTTTGTCCTTGCTGTGCCCTTCATACTTTTTGCTTCTTCTCTTGGAGTTTATCTATCCTGCTGCAGCGTCAGTTTGACCTGTAAGGAGGTAAAAAAGGCCAAATTTATTATATGTTAGACACAAGTTAACAGAAGATGAATTAATTCTTTGGACAGATCTTTAAGAATTGTTCAGAATAATTATTTTTTTCTGATATATAGCTGATAGTTTGCATCCAGAATCACTTGCCTGCTGTCAGGTTATTTTTTTGCCTAAAAATAACCTGCTTCCCACTACATTTTTTTTTTGTGTTGTGCACAAATATACCAGGTTTGTTGCATCAAGTCACCTTACAGAGGGGTTGGGAGCATTCTAAGAAGAGTGGCTGGTGCATGTTTTGGGGTGGGTAGGATTAAGGGTTAAATTCTTGCTCTTTTTCATTGTTTCAGCTATTTTCAAATTCTGATGAGTCGCATGAGTGATAATTACAGAATTTCAGTATTTATAGAAAACTATCAGTTTATAAGTATGTAACTGTGCAGATGATTTAATCTGACAGCACTGATTAAGCAAAAAAATTAGTATCGCCATTTTACAAATACAAAAATTTGGCAATTTTGACTAGTTTTTTTATTATAATTATTTAGAAGATGGATAAATACAGTGTAGCATGTAAAGCCTAAGGACTTTATGAAGAGAGGAAAAATAGAGACAAAGGATTTATAATGCCAGGTACTGCAAGTTTGAATCCACAAAAGTAAAAAAAATATAGTTTATGGAAACAGATGAGGCATAAAGTAAAGTAAGATGGGATTTGAATATGTTTTAAAACATTAATGAAATTGTGGAAAGGCCTCCATGTTGCTATGTGGTGTTAAATGAAATCAGAAATGTTGAGCAGTTATGTCACCTGACATGTAAGACAATCTCCTGTTACAGTCCTGAACCAATTTTGCTGACTTGCCACAGTGCAAAGTAACTGAAAAGAGCCCAGGCTGGAGGGAGGTGGAGGAGATTGGGTGTCCTAGGGCTGAAAGCTGGAAGAAGGGGAGGTAGGGTCAGGGAAATTCAGAGGAGTGGGAAATGATGGGGACAGAAGTGACCAGGGGGATAAGCAATTGATATAGAGACCTGCAACACTCCTTGTTACTTCTGAAACATTTACATATTTTCTACCTAGGGGCTGAGCTGAATTAACTGACATAATTGCAAGTATTATTTTACCAATGGAGGTATTTCTTCTGAAGTAACCTCAGAGATAAATCCCTATCTTTGTGACAGATTTGTGCAAGAATAACATTGGAGGGTTATGCCCAGCGTAGGAGCAATGTGACACAGGTGAGCAGAGCAAATGAGCATATAAAAATACTTCTCTGTCCATTCACTTAGATTTTACGTATCTGCTAAATGCAAGAAATTTGCACTAGCCAAGAAAAAGAGTAATGATCTGTTGGTTTGTTTTGCTGGTTTTAGTCTCACAGTTCTCTTTTCAGAGGTGAGGATGCAGGTGGTTTTATTTTCTTTTTCCTGCCCCTGTGAACACTCCTGAGCTCCATGTGATTCTTCTCCATGGAAGATGGATGGATGACAATGGACTTAATAAGACAAGTATAAATAGAGTTGGCACTAGCTGAAACTATGGTCAAAACCATCTTTTCATGTTTCAATGACCACATTTCCTAAACTACAGCAAATAAAAAGCTTGGAAGAAAGAGCAATGGGACCTATATTCTCTAGAGTGACTAAGGACTTTGGCTGTCTGAACTGACTACGTGAAAGGAGTTGTGTTTTTCAGAGAGTGAATTTCTTGTAAGCCTTACTTCTTCTCCTTCATTTTGATGCAAAAATAGCCAAATAGTCCAGTTATTTATTTTGTCTTAATTTTTCACAAGGTTAAAAATTCTGAGAACCTCTGAAGCATCTCACCCATCAAGGCCTGTGGACAATGCTTTGGAGCCAGCCAGAATTTGGGTGGCCTGCCTTCTTTAGATCTCTTAGTGGTGCTATTGGAGTTAACCCAGCATCCTCCTTTCAGCTGTGGCTGTGTCTCTCAAGGCTGAGCAGGACCACAATGGCTGTGAAATGTATTTAGAAGAAGGCAGGATGATTTATGTTATGAATCATGACAAGCGTGATGAGTTCATGTCATGGTTTAATCCCAGCTGTCAAGGAAGTACCACACAGCATCCTTCCCTCGCTCACCTTCCCCATCCCCTGGTGGGATGGGGAGAAGAATCAGAAAAATTCTGGGTTTAGATAAGAGCAGTTTAATAATTTAAATAAGGTAAAATGTAATAATAACAACAACAGCAACAAATTGTAGGAATGAAGAGGAAAGAGGGAGGGGAATAAACACAAGGAAAACAAGTGTTGTGCAATACAATTGCTCACCACCCACTGAGTGATGCTGAGCCTGTCCCCAAGCACTGATCAGCCCCTCTTGGCCATCTGCCCCCAGTTTATATCCTGGGCATAATGTTATGTGGTATGGGATATCCTTTCAGCCAGTTCAAGTTAGCTGTCCTGGACATGCTTCCTGCCAATTTCTTGCGCTTGTGCTTGCTGGCAGACCATGGGAAACTGGAAAGTCCTTGATTTTAGAGTAAGCACTTTAACAAAAACTAAAACATCAGTTGTGTTATTGTGTTACCAATATTGTCCTCATACTAAATCCAAAATGCAGTGCTGAACCACTTACTAAGAAAAAAACTCAACTCTATCCCAGCTGAAACCAGGACTCTTCACCTTCTATACTGTAACATCACTTGTGGCACAAGCACCAGCTTCCCACTACAGTTCCATCGGCACAGTAATGCAATCTTCAAGCTCTGTGAACAGTGCACGGGGCACCTGCAGTGTCACCTTACCCAGCTGAGACACAATTACATTCAACTACTACCTCTTTTATTTTACTTCTTCCTTGAAATTTGAATTTGCTGTCCATCTTCTGATGGGTGCTCTCTCTGCCCACCTCAGGGTTGCCGAGTCAGGCCAGGTTTCTGCCTGGGACAAGCTGGATTTCCACCTCTCTCTCCTTAGACTTAAAGCTAAATGGGCTTTGATGAAGAAGATGCTTTTCTCTTTATAGGCTGCTCAGAAATGAGACCTTATTTATGTTAAGTAGGTAACAGTTTGGTTCAGCTGAAACTCAAAGAATTTTTCTCTTTTCATTTAATTTGGCATACTGCATTTTTTTCAATTTATTATCTTGATATTTTTGGAATGCAGCTAAGTTCAGTGAAGTCTCATGGCAATGCATTTACAAGCCTAAGAAAATAAGTAAAGGATTTCCCAATGCAGGAGGTCTCCTCATCAAGGTGTTCTCTTCCACAACACTGTGGAGGTAAAAACCCATATGGCAGCAAATCTGGAATTAAAATAAGTAATAATTGTGCAGTCATTACCTTTATAATCATATATTCTCACCCTTAGGCTAACATTAGGCATGTGAAATAAGTTGGCAGTTTGTCTTAAAGATGAAAAATCCTGTGAGAAGGAAGGTACTCCATTCCTTGGCTGTTGAGAATAATTCTAATGAAATCATTCACTGCCACAGCAAACACCAGTCAATTCTCCTGGTGTCTATTTCTTCCCCAGTCAGGAAGGACAAAGGAATACCATGCAATATCATAGGGCACATAAAGTTCAGTCCTGGCTCCTACTCTTTGCTGGAGGTCTCAAATACATGTAAATTCTTCCTGGATTCCCCCCGGTTACTTTATTCCATATTTTCAGTAATTTTCCCTAATGAAACAATCTAGCAGAACTAATCCAAACATGGGCTTAATTAATCAACATTTGGCAGTCTATAACTCCTCGCTCCAGTCCAAATTACTTGTGACAACTTTCTTAATGCACAACCAAAATATCTACAGGGAGTCTCTGCCTCAATCAGCTGGCTGGATATTAAATTTATTTAATATATTTCAATAAAACTCCAATAAACCTTTTCTCCCTAGCTGCCCACAGAGCATTTTATAGCAGAAAGTGACATTATGTCATCTTTAACTCACTTTAAAAGAAAACAAAACAGCAGTCTTTCATAATGCAGTGATGTCTTGTTTGGGTCATGACAGCAGAAAAGGAAGCTAAACTGAAGAACATGATAGTGCTGGTCATAAGAAAAGGCTGAAACCAAGTGTCTGACAAATAAATATCTTCAGGTTTGTTTAGTGCTCAATATTACCCAGTTGTAGGATTGTAGACAAAACCTGACTTACTTCCATACTGAGCCTGGTGTTTTCTGGTAGCCTGAGAAAATAGGGGAAAGAAAAAATAAATCTCTTCCTTATCAGTTAGAAATTCAGTTCAGCTGTCATGCATCAGAAGAAACTGGGTCCACTGCAACTTCTGTGAACAGAAATATTTCAGCCTTCTTTCAGTTGCAGCCTCTTTTTTCAAATCTAGTTTGTTTTGTTAAGGTGGAGTCACAGTTGAGTCATTGTATGATACAAGATATTTTTGCTCTAAACTCTCAGATAGATACATATTTGATAATTGAAATTCCATGTAGAATTCAGGCAGTTCCTCTGTTCAGAAAGGCTTAAATCCAATCATTAGATCTAAGCACTGTACTGATGTGAACATGGATGCTTGGTCACAGCTTCCATAGTCTCAGAGGATCTGCAGAACCATGAAGAATAGAGCTTGTCAGTCCTGTGATCCATGGCTGAGGAGATCAAAATCTGAAGTCTGAAGAAAATTCCTTATGTGATATCATACACATCACAAATACTTTCTACTCTTTACTTCCATATCTGTAAAGCAAATCTCTCGTTACTTCTCATCTTAATAAGGACTTCAGTGACTTTGTGCAGTGTTGGGTATAAATTACTCGTATAGATAGGATGTCTGTTCTTTGATTTAGAAACTGTTATATATGTTATTTCTATGGGTTTCTGTGTTCGTGTTTCATGACTTTGATTTCAGTTGGACATCAGTCTTCCTAGACAAGTTCAGGCACAGAGGTAATTGATGCCACAATTTAATTTCTTCAGACATTCAAGAACTGATCAAGAATTGATGAATTCAGGTGTCACAGGAACTATGAATCCAAAGAAGACCAGAGATTGCAGAGAGAGCAGTAGCCTTGAACCTGTAGCGTGGCCTCTGTATTGACAAGGCTTTCTCTGGGCACCTCACAGGTTGCTTGTGGTTGCTGAATTGCAAGGGGAGAATCTGGGGGTGCAGAACCATGCTCCTTTGGGTGATAGACTTGAATTTTCACACCTGCTTGTGCCAGAAGTTGTTTCAGTACACCAACTGAGCTACTTTGAAAAACATCCAGGGGAGGAAAGTTGGTATTGTATGCCTCTGCACTGGGTTCCACAGGAGCTATCATGGCTGGGACTGGGATCTTCACAAAGGCAAGTACAATTTCTCCTCCAAGGAAAGACTGTTGGGAATTAGTTTGTTTCCATTTATTAATTGTTCAGTAAAAAAGCTACAGGTTAGGAAATGTCTTCCATAATCTATTCTCATTTTTCAGTTCTAGGAGGGTGTCCTACTTTCAGCCAAGGACACAGTTAGTTTTTTCACAGTAACCATGGAGGGGCAAAGCTTGGACCGTGTGGACATGTCTAGGTTATTCTATGTCATCCTCATCATTGCTGCGGGGTGGAAGTATGGGATTCTCACTTCCAAGAAGAAGAGGGCATGGCTTTGGGTGGAAGAAAAAGGTGGCTTGTGAGGGGTGCCGCCACCATTTTGTTCTTTTTCTCAGGGAGCAAACGGCAAATGGAGCACTGGTGGGATCTCACTGCTGCCAACTGGAGGGTTTGTGAAGCAGCGCTTTTTTCATTGTCTTGGGTTTGGGGAGAACATGGGTGCAAGCAGTCCATTGGCCACTGTTTTCCATTGTCTTGGACTTGGGGAAGAAAACATGGGCATGGAGGGTCCAACAGCCATTTTGTTCTTTGTCTCTGGCGCCAGGGAGCACCAGGTCAGATCAGTGAGCATTTTTCATATGTAAATCATCCTCATTTTGTATACTTTTGTCACTAATATTGCTGCTGTTACTAATTGTTTTCTTATCTTATTTCCAGTAAACTGTTCTCATCTCAAGCCAGGATCTCTGCCTTTTGTCTCTCTCAGCTGAGGGAATGGGGAGAGGGAAAAGGCTGCTTCAGGCTTAATTTCCAGCTGGGTTTAAACCACAACAGAGTACTTGTGTAATTTCTCAGAAAATTAATGAAAAAGGGGGGAATTTGGATCAAGAAATCACCCCACATTATCCCAGATGTTGTTTGCAGCCCTGTTTCCTTGCTGTCAAAATTAGACAAAGTCTTTACATGGAAAGGGGCAAGAGTCCGTGGTCTCCTTCGGTTGTCTCCAAGCACATGTCTCATTCTACCACCCTGGCTATAATGTGTCTTGGTTTGTGTGAGGAGTCTCACAGCTTTCTGCCTCTAGTTTTTCTCAGCATACCACTATGCGAGTCATGGAAAAATATATACCCTTCTCACTGCTCTTTATAATGTAGCCAAGGTGATTTTGTGGGGCCAGCTTGCAATAAAGGGCACTGCTGAGAGTTAGCCAGGATGTCACCATGGTGTCCCCCTATTCACATCTGTGATGTGTGGGGCCATCTAAGGAGGGGTGAAAACTGTGTAGAAGATTAACTTTGTAAGCAGCAGTGGTGATAACTTCTACGAAAGAATCCCAGAGGAGCTCCCCAAGGAGCTTTCTGACTCAATGACATTACTTTTTTGCTGAATATAAGAATGCCACTACAATTCACAAAGTGTGGACATTTGTTAACACCATCCCAGTGATCATAAAGGGCAAGTGTGATAGCTAAGAGAAGCAAAGCACAACTGGCCTGATAAGACTCCTTGTCGAAAAAACAAAACAAAACAAAACAAAACAGCAAAAGAAATTGATACAGAAATCAGTTGATGAAAGATTAAGCATGGTAATAGAATTAATACTAGCCAATAATTTTTTTTCATGAAAAATAGATCTTGTCAAGAAAATCCAATTTCATCCTTTGATGGAATTATAAGTTTAGTCGATGAGAGAAACTGCTCAGACAAAATAGACTTTTGTATGGCATTTGATTCAGTATCACATGGAATTATTTTAATGAAAAGTGGTATACAGTATGATAAAGTTAACATTGAATAGATCAAAGCTGGCCATCTGACAATTTCAAATACTAGCTGTCAGCAAGGAAATATCATTGAATGAGATTGTTTCTAAGCGGGGTACAAGAAGCATCAATATCAAACCCAGTCCTTTTTAGCACTTTTGTCAATCATGTGACAGTAAATAATTAAAAAAAAACCGGACAAACAACTCATAAGAGATGTAACATTGAGTGGAGTGGTAAAAATGATAACATGATAGCCACACAGAGAGATCAGATTCCATTGGATCAGGTGGGAATATTCCCAGCCCGAGACGAAGTCTTCATTATATAAGTCCTCAGAGGCATTCCCTGAAACTACCATTTCTTAACACATAGATTTCACCTTATTCCCTTCTAAGGAAATAAGTGGAGCCTTCTTGTTGTAAACAACTTTTGGTTAGACTTTTATATCCAGGGGCATTAAAACACCTCTGCAGAAGAATGAGTTTGACTCACAGTCTTTACTAAAAGCCTTTGCTGTTGCATGAATGTTTCCATGCAGTGTTTGCCATCTTCTCTCTCTTCCTCAGATGATAGTACTAATGTATGGGATCAATCTGAGTGAAAGTCCAGCTTAAATTAGCATTTAGTGATGGACATAGCAGTGTTAGGTTTGTGGTTGGGCTCGATGATCTTAAATGTTTTTTTTCCAATCTAAGTGGTTCTGTGGTTCCAAGAGACAGCATCACACTCTGGGTGTAAGGAAGAGCAGTACCATGGACAGTGGCCACTCCTGGAAGCAGCTTGGAATGCTGTCAAATGGAAATATCCAAAATGCTGCTGCGGAGGGTAGAAGTAATGAGATCTTTGTTGTATGAATGGGAAAGCGGGGGAAGATTAACTCCCAAATGTGGCCTTGATGAGATGGATGATCGAATCATGGCCACAACTATTTTGGAGAGCACATAAATGAACTGCAAATGCTATCTGAGGGCTGGAGAAAATTCTGTGGGGGAAGAGCTGAATCAGTTTAGCTTGTTAAGGAGCAGAAAGAAATGTGAATTTATTAAATACCATGTCTTTCCAGAGGGAAATCTGGATCTGAGAGTGCATGTAGCTTAGCCAAGAGAAGTGTTACAAGAACCAATGGCTGGAAACAGAAAAATTTAAATGAGAAATTAGGAAAAACTGAAAGTATGGGGCATTAACAAGTGGAAAAAATTACAAAAGGAGAGCTGTTTTTCCTTTCTACCAATATATTCAGATCAAGACTGATGCCTTCCTGAAATACATGCTTCAATCAAACACGAGTAATTAGGCTTAACACAGGGGTAACTGGGTGAAATTGAATGGCCCGTGATATGCAGGAGGTCAGGCAAGCTGAGATATTGCACTTTATGGCCTTAATCTCTCTGAATTTATGAATATTTGAGTTAGATACAGTAGGTATTTTTGTACTTAGTTAACATGCATCTCAAATATGATTTATTAAAGCTTTCCACCTCTTTGGTGACACAGGTTGGCAGACGGGAGGTCAGACCCAGTGGCACACACTGAAGACAGTTGCTCACCCAATCTGAGTAATGGTTTACTGATAGAGTTTTCCTGTAAGCGGTGGTTACAGCAGATAACACTCACACAGCCCATATGATGAATTATTTCTGCAGAAAATGTTGGTAGAATCATCCTGAATAATGCTTGTATCAGAGCCCCATGATAGTTCACAACAATAACAAAGGCTTATGCTTGCCAAAATATTTTCTTTTTTTTTGCTTTGACATCAAAGAGCTCATTCATTCCTACTACCCAAGTGGGGTAAAGCACTCTGACAGGTGAGGTGAAGATTCATCTGACTGTGCTACATGGCAATATGCTTCTAAAACTGCTGCATGGTTAGAGACTTTTAACACTTTTTCTCTGCTTTTATCACTTTTTCTTGGCAATGTGTAGACCAACAAATTTTGTACTGTGTATAGATAATTATTCCTTGTTCAGCACACTCACATGAATGATCATTGCCATAGTGAGTGCATTTTTTTTATTCGCTCACACATTTACTTACTGTTACATTGTTCCCCAACGCTGTCCTTTCTTTTTATTTACCAAAGTGAAAAGCAAAATTTATTCAGTACAAGGTGAATGGTGAAGAATAATTACTAGACTGGTTTTACATGGTGCTCAGCACTCTGATCTCTAGCCCATCATTAAAACTCATTTACCTTAAATCATGGAAATATATATGTTACAACTTCATGCATAATGACTTTTTAGTCAATTATATTATATAAAAAATACTTGTTTTCATAAATTTTAAAAAGCAATCAATACATCTTGCCCTTGGCACAAGTGTACACGTGAAATGCACACTTGTAGCATACCATATGCTTCTACTGGTTTATCTGTAGAGAACGTGGACATTTAAGATTAATGCGTTTTGACAATATTCTGTGAGTTTAACAATGCCAAGAAAGCCGTGCACTGCCTCTCAGGAGCTTTAGCCTCTTGCTTCCCTCGGATTATACCTGATGTCCTGGAGGGAGAGTGGTCTTCAAGAAACGTTTGTCACTTTGTCCAAACCGACTTCTTAGTAACTTGCTTTTTGGGTTATAGCTGTAAGGAGTACATTTCCCTCCACTTTCCCACCAGATTCCTTGGAGCAGGTGTGGCTTTTTGACAAGTGCTGAATTGGCACCATGCCTAACACTGAGCGGTCCCTCAAGGTAGGAAAGACTGCCTTGCTGTCATTGTCCAAGGAACACCTCCACACTTAGAAAGTACAAAAGGCAAAGGAAGCTGCTCTCCAAGAAACAAATAGGCTGTCCTGAGTTATGCAATCCCTGCAGGCATGTTCCTGTGAGGAGGATCTGATTTGTCACCCATTCCATGGGATCCTGTTTGGGCAACCTGCACTTTCATCTCCCAGGCATGACAGGAGGTCTGAAATAATAACGCACTGATGGACACAGGCAGCAAGGTTTATCAACAGCATTTTCAATGTCCCAGAGGGAAGATTTCCAGCTACAGCACCTTGTAACCTTGTAGCACAACACACAATGTTCTAGCATTTTGTTTTCTTTAATGTATTTCCTTTCATGTCCCTACCTGGCTCGCAAAGTTGGGGTTAAAATCTAGGGAATGCTCATGGGTTTTCAAACTTTAGGGTTGGATGGTGTCTTTTTATTTCCTACTATGTTGCTACTGAGAAAAACAGCTGTATGTGCAATAGCTATTTTCCATCCTGAGTTCTATTTGTGTCTTCTGCATGTGACTTTAAGTAGAAACCACGATGAATCATGCTCTTACTCTTTTACCCAACATCCTGCAGAAGAGGGTTCTGTAAACCATTACCCAGTCCATATGCCACCAAGTCCCCAGCAGATTTTCATGTAATTGGGGTGAATCTAGATCTAGAGGGCTTGTCAGCAGTCTTCTTTCTTTTTTTCCCCATTGGACTGAGGATGGTTGTTGTTTTTTGTGAGTGCTGTTTTGCCTGTTAAACTTCCTGACCAGCCTGGGCAGTCTGCCCTAGTGGTACCAGTGATTCCATCTGGAAGCAAAAAGAGAAGAAGGTTCCTGTCAGCAAAGATGAGGTACATAAAAATAATCTCAGCCAAATATGTTAAAAAAATAAGTAACAATGTGCTTAAATGTGAAATCAAGATACACAAAATAAGAATGTCCTAGGTTAGAATAACAGACCACCAAGTCCAAGAAGTGTGTCTCACTGATTATCAGTATGAGTTGTGATAGCAGCATGAAAACGCCTAAACAGTTTTGGCAGTCTCATGCTTTCTCAGTGTAAAGATCAGTTTACCAGAGCTTTTTTTATCTCTGTGCATCATTCTCTTTCAGATCCATTTCTCAAAGAGTCAGGTTCTGTTTTACCAACAGCCTCTGTGTTTCAGCCATAGCTTTTGTTTGAGAAACCTATGTACCATAAGGTGTTTTAATTAATCTCATTACTATACTGCCTATGTTGACTGGTTAAGTAGTATCTCACGCAAGGGTGTTTTCCTCGTTAAGCCTGGGATACAAGATGCAAAACAGAATGTGCCATACGGTGGATACAAGTCAGGACAATTCTCATGGGAAGATAAATTTTGTAATGGTTTCCTCTGTTTATTAAATAGTTCCTGGGCTGATAAATGCTGCACAGTCTGTCCTTCCACAGTCTTGGCCAATAAACCTCAGTCCCTATGTGCCTACATCTACTTGAGGTCCAGATGGAGGAACTCACCATTGACTTTGACTTTGGTCCTGAGCCTCACATAGCTCTTTCAAAGCAGGATCAGTGCTCAGGTCATACCTAACCTGATCTTTGTGTTAGTCATGACACTAGTGTCTTGTCTCTTAAAGACTTAATGACCCAAACTGGGTCTCTTTCTGAGCAACAGAGTTTTTTATGGCAAACTCATGTGTTTTGAATCTTTTATGTTTGGCGGCACTCCCAAAGGTTGTGTGACCTTGTTCCCTTTTGCATTCTTAAACCATCTGCATTGGGCAAAGCAGTCAGGGTCTTTAGATAAATCTCAATTATTTCCCATTTATGTTTTTTATATAAAAGAATATGCAGTTGGAGATCTTACCATTTTACTGACTGGGACAAATACAGCATGGAGGCAATATGTATAGAAATGCACTAAAATCCTGTTAATTCTCTCCTAATTCCTGTAACAATCTTGTTGACAGTGCCTGTCTTCAAATTTGTGTTGTTATATTTGTTCTCTTCTCAGCAATTTCTTGTTTAAAGAAAGTACGATGAGGCCTTACCAAGAATCTACTTTACTACTATTTCAACAGCAATAACTACTGTACAATTATTAAGTTGTACTATTAAGACAGAGAGAGTTATTCTGAGTAGGAGAAATATGAAGTAGGACATATGTTCTGTTGGTTTTTTTTTTTACTGTTTTTATCCTGAAAAGCTGAGACATATGGACTAATGAAAGGATCACCCAGTGCCCTTGCTGGCATTCCTGGCAACAGAGCCCAACTAGATGACAGTGTTCTTGCGTTTATTTGCCACAGAGAAAAGAAAAGCAGACGCTTGGTTTACATTTCACCCTATCTGAAATATTAAGATGTTCCAAGGTCAGCCTCCTGGGTAGATAGTGGCCCCAGAGCTCCCTGCATTGGAATTGAAGAAGCAAATTTATTTTCACTTTCTTCACTAGGAATATGAAGTTTATCCTCTGTCCTCTATCAATGATCATTTTCTCAGGTCTGATGATGAAATTTGGCATTGCAGTTAAATCCCAGCTAATAATCCTGCTGATGATACATGAGTCAGGTAGTTTGCAGTTCTTTTTCTCATATATGGATTGGCTCTGAGCTACAGGGAGGAAAAAGTAAGTGAAATTTGTCACTGACAAGATTTAGGGTATGACTGTGAACCACTGGGATTTCAGGTTTCCATCTTTTTCGGAACGTGTTCTTTCTTCTTTGTCACAAAATTTCTGAGAAGTCTATTAAGGTTTTCTTCAGTCCGAAATTTCCAACACCACCAGGCAAGAAGTTAAAGCAACTGGAGTCTTCTTTTACAATATTGTGTATCACTGAAATAATGAGCATGAACAAATTTTCCCAATTAAACAAAAAATGTTCATTAGGCATTACACTTGTAGAAAAGCCACAAGAACATCACTCTTGAAAATTCCCCAGCACCCTTGAAGTCCCTTCCATAATACTTACAACAAAACCTGAAACTTATATTTAAAATTGATTTGGAAAACTGGTTTGTTGTACCCTTAGCTGCTGTAGCCCCTATAATGATACAACTATTAGGTGGAAACAGATACAACGCATTCCCCACTAGATCTTGCTAATAAAAATACAAGGGATATTTTTACATCTTGGCAACTGCAGGAAAACCAGAGATTGTGGACAAGTCTACAGTGATAATGTTAATGAGGGTCACTGTCCTGCTTTCAAGAAGAAATTATTTAGTGAGTATTTCCTTTTTTGAGAGAGAGAGAAATACTGCGATCACCCCTTGGGGTTTTTTTTTTTTTCCACATTTTTCAATTATTATCTCAGCTCTAAAAGTGCATATAATGAATTCATCTACAAGTACTGCATTAAGAATGGTAGCCATTATGCAGTGATACGTGTGCGAGGGGGTGGGCAAGAAGTGAGAGGAACTGCAGATCTCTTCCCAGTACTACATTATCACAGAGAGAGAATCTCAGCACAAATTATTCTCTTCCTATTAAAGTACTTTCATAGGCTGAACTAAACAAAGCTGATTCTTCTTTTGAACAGGAAGCCTCGTCAAATATTCAACACCCAGGTGTATACTGATCATTCTGTGCTGGTTGTTTTTCTTCATTTCCGTTTCTCCTGAGGTCCTCTTGCATCAGATTTCATGGGTTTCTTTTGATGCTATGTATCCTGAAAGGAGCAGCAAATTCTTGCAACAGAGGTAGGTGGGGATTAGATAAAATAATGTGGAAGAAGAACAGGAGCCACAAAGGAGACTTCCTTTCATCTCCAGCCCAAGATCAGATGTTAGAGCTACTGGTATTATGGAAGAAAATGTGAAGAACAGAGGGTTTAGACAGTTTATACTCCCCATCATCAACTTGTTACTCATGTTCTTTGCCTGGCCATCCTGTCTACATTACTAGGCAGCTGGATTCAAAGCAGGTGTAAATGTATGCAGCACTAGCAGATTCAAAGGATCCAAGATGATCTACTCTGAAGGAGAATTTGGACCTTGATGATCTAATTTGAGAAAGTTTTGCAGGCACCCAGAGAGCAGCCTTTCATTATTATTCCTTCCCAGTGGCCGTGTTTTGCATTTATACCAGCAGAAAAAAAAATTCTACAAACCTCTTGCTCAGCAAGAAAAATAATAGTCCAAGAGGTGCTGGTTGTTCTGGCATTCTTTTTATGTTCT
Organism: Struthidea cinerea; assembly: GCA_013397865.1. Taxonomy (NCBI): domain Eukaryota; kingdom Metazoa; phylum Chordata; class Aves; order Passeriformes; family Corcoracidae; genus Struthidea; species Struthidea cinerea. The sequence continues at coordinate 1,554,581 of VZTI01004658.1, read as the reverse complement.
ATTAATAGTTTTGTACTTCTAACCCTAGTGTCATTACTTAGTCTTTGAAGTAATGGAGGCTATGGGAAGTCAATTGTATATAGAAAAGGTAGCTAGGGCAGTTTGGGGCAAACCCACAGAGAAGAACAAATGCTACTGGTTTGATGTTGAGGAAGGATGAATGGTCTCCTGGAAAATTAAAAGGGAATCTGAAACTCATGATATTTGGTGGTGTAGTAATGGGGAGAGGGGTAGGTATTGGAAGTGGGGCTGCTGCTTGAATAACAATCCTCAGTTAGGAGTAAATAATTCAGTGAATAACTCCTTAGAGTTTACATTTGTAGAGGAAATCTTGAAAATGAAATCCAAGTTTGTATGTTCAAAAAGGTAGGGGAAAAAAGTCAGGAAAATAGCCTATTTTAAAAGACATTTTAAAACTTATTTCTTTTGTGTGTCTGACTGGGACTGAAATATTACCAAGTATTTTAAACTCTGCTTTCCAAGGCTTCAAGCAGCAGTAACTCCTATACGTACAAGTCCTGGAGATATTTTCTTCTGCAGAGTCCTGAACAGAAGAGTACAAGCAAAGATGACTTCTGTCCAGCCAGTTCCCTTGTCTTATTCCTGCACCCTCTCTCCAGACACCCTTCTTTCTCCTGGCATCTCTGAAGACCCCAGAATCACCAGAGTGCTTTTCCCTGTACTTTCCCAGCACAGATGATCAGTTTCCTTTTTATTTCCCTCTAATTGTTCTGGTCTGGTTTTAAGCACAGACATTTGTGGAGCCTATTTGGTTCTGGGCAGCTTTTCAATGGGTTTACTCAGTGCTACTAACATTCAGGTAGAGGGACTAATGGCTCGTAAGCCATGTTCCTTCAAGAATCTGTGAGGTTGATGAAAGTGCCAGACTGGTGGTCTTTTATGTGTGAGGTTCACCATAGATAAGTTAATTCAGTGCCTGTCACTTTGTAACAAAATGAATTAATAGACTTTGCAAAGTCATTTTAACTTTTCAGAAGGAATCGTCTATTTGTCAGCTCTCTGCACTCCATGCTTTCTCTCTGACCCTTGATTTCACTTGTCAAATAAGTAGCAAATGACCTGTCTTTATACAAAAACCTAGCAAGCTGCCTGCATGCCCTGGTCTCTTGTGTGGAAGAGGATTTACACATAAAGTTCACCTGTGACTGACATGTCTTCTTGAGATGAAGTCTGAGACTGCAACAGACCAAGGTTTGAGCTGGATTTTAGTCTGCTGAATTTTCACAAGCAGTTGGTTTTTGAGATGTTTCCTAAGATTGACTGATTTACGTTTCCTTTTTTTTTTTTTTTTTTTGGACCCCATACTTTCTACTAAAGTTTTTAAGTATCTGGTTTTTACTTCATCATCTGAAATCTCCTTGGAGCAGATATTATCCTGACATTTAATTATGCCTGAATTGTCTTTTCACTTTTGAATGCAATTGGTATCTGATCTAATTTTTATGTGTCGATTTCAACATAATTGTAGATGCACAACCATGTGTGAATGTGTACGCACAAACACACAAGACACACACAGGCAAACAGACACAAAGAGACTGTTTTTGGTTTTTTTGAAAGGCATTTCAGTCTACTTAAATTTATTAACAAATCCATCCAGGCTTCACCATATAATTTTGAACAAATAAACAGTTTATGGATATAAGTGTCAGTCGCAAAAGTAAGGTAGGATGAGCTGTTCTTTTGTCCTTTAGCAAGATATCTGGATAGGCTGTTGAGGTTATAAGCATTGTTCCTATGTCTCTCCCCGTACTGTTGGCTACTGTGTATTCTGATTTGAGCTGTCCTTTTGAAGTTCAAAGGAGAAACACTTTGTATCTGACTTAAATATTCACAGACACAAAGTGAAAAACTGACTTTAGCCAGGACATTAGACTTGTCTGTGTGGTGTCTGGTCTCTGTGCCAGTGAATATTTAAAGAACTGCTACATCATCTTCACAGGACAAGAGCAATATAGGTGTGTCTTCAACTATTATTCAGTTCAGTGGTTAAAACGAGCTTCCATGACTAAGAGTCGTTGGTTAAAATTCTTGTTTTGAACTTCTTTAGAGGAGTCCCCATTTATATGTGGCAGCAGAGCAACCATGCTGTACTGCACTCCCTCCTTTTCATTCACTTTCTGAATCTATTCCTCTGCTTAATTAAAACATTTCTAAATGTTTTATTTTCTCCTTGGAAAACATGTGCTATTGAACCCCAAATGAACCTCCCATAATCCATCCTTAAAAAAAAAAAAAGAAGACTGTGGTTGCCATTAAGTTTTGTATTTCAGCCACAATCCAGAACTTGGCAACCCCACATGTCCTTAAATGTAATTCCTCCCCTTTTAAATATGAAGTGGAAAGAAGTGCTTTTCTCTTCACTCCAGTGCACTCTCCACTCTAATGTAATCTTCCTCTCTTGTGCGTGTAGCATTTGGGGACCTTTGAGAGGAGAGAAGCTCTTTGTGTCTTTTACTGCTATTCACCTATTTTTGGAAAATGACTTCATGAAGGATTGAAAATACTATAATAATGTTGTTGATGGTAATAAAAGATATGGAGGAGATGGACAGTGGATAGATTTCTGATGCTATTTCACTGTTTGGTCGCAGTTGCTTTCTGGCTTTTTTCCATTATCTTGCAGTAATTTAGGAAGTAGAATTACTAGGATGAGGGAAGTTAAAAGCAACGTAATCCGAGTTGTTCTTTTTAATTAGTCTCACCCCATCTTCCTCAGCTCCCTTTCTCCTCTAGCAGGAAGTAATATGACAGTTATTAGACAGCTGCATGACCAGCTGGTTGGAGGTCTCCAGGCTACTGATTGCTCTGGTGAGATCTACGTGAAAGTCAGTGCACTGTATCCTAATGTGCAGACAAGGCATCTGCCAGGTCTGCCCACAATTCTGAATGCATGGAAAGGGAGCTATTGACCTGTCATTCTTATGAAACCAAAATATCCAGAGAACGGGACTTTACAACAGCTATAAAAGAAAGCATTCTCTCTATATCTCATTTCTAAGACACCTAACAGTTTACTATTTAAATACTGGTCGAAATACTCTCCTTGTTCTGTTAAAAGGCATCAGTTCACTCAATTGCTGGAAAAGTCTGGTCCTTACACAGCACTACAAAAGAAGGTGCCTGGAAAAAAGTTGACTCTGTGGGTTTCTTTCTATAAGCTTCAGCTCCGTGGCTGTCATTTGGCTCCTACTGAGAGAATGCAGGGAGCCTGGGGCAGAGCCACTGGAAAACTGGCAACAAAAAGGGAGTGGTACAACCCGTAGGAAACTTCTGAGGAAGTGCTGAGGAGGAATCTAATTTGCCAAGTGACAGAAAATCATACAGAGGGCAGATGAGCAGAAAGAGCATGCTGGGGGATATATAAGAGGATGGTTGAGGGAGTCGATGTCTCTCTGCCTCATTAGATGCTTACTGTTAAATTTTCGAGCATGATGAGTGGTAGATGGAGTACAATCAAGTGGTGAACACGTGTTGATGAACCTCCTCACTGTGTACAGATGCCTGGCGTCTGGCATGTGAACTCAGTCCTCCAGTGGGTGCTGGGGAGAGGAAAGTAGGCTTGTGGATAATTAAGTGCAAATGCAGCAGACAGCTGTTCTTTTATTCATTTTTTGCTCTTTTTAGAATGTACTTGTAGATACTCATTTGGTGCCTCAAGCACCTTAACAATCACAAATCACAGGCTAAATAAGGGGTGTACCTGTGAATCCACTGCTGCTCAGTGTAGCTGTAGAGAAAGAAGAAAATTGATAGCTTGCATGGAATGGTAACAAAAACAGGAGTCTGACACACAACGTGAATACAGGTTCGCTGTGAGACAGCATCAGCATCTGATAGGGAGAGACAGAGGCTTTAATAAGCTTAAGAGGTCTCAAAGCAGTGATGGCTTTGTAGGTTAAAACCATCACCTTGAATTCCACATTAGCAGAAGTCAGAGAAATGCAGAGAGTGAGGTCTAAATTGCTCCCAGTGTGCAGTCTGTCAGGCTGCAACTTGCTGTGCTGGCTTCTGGCTGAATATTTTGGAGGTGTACATGCATGGAGAACACACTGAAGTAATCTAAGCCTCTTTTCTACATACTTGTGACATGGTCACTGCAGGCAAGAGCTGCCTGCCTTATGCTGGTTGTAGATGGAAATAGAAGCCCCCATATGGTGGCTGCTTGGCACTGAGGACCAAGCCCTGTTTCAAGCAGTGCCACCAGCCTGCACACTTGTTTCACTGGCAGATGTGTTGCACTGCCTGCTTCCCCCCACATCTTTCACATGTCAGTGAGACAGTGGGTGCCTTGTGCTCTGGAGCTAGGGAGGCTGATCCCCTAGATTTATTAGTCTGTTCCAAACTGTGGGCAGCTTTTTTCCTCATGGCATGCCCCGTCTGAGATCCTAGTTACTCTGTCGAAGTAGATACAGGGAAACAAGGGAACCTCTAACAGACCTCAGGCAGGCTGAAGCAGCCTGGGGCCATGTCTATTGCTCTTCATTGACTTCAGTGAGGGCTTTGGGCTTTGCTTCTTATTTATAGTAAGCCTGAATCTAAAATTTTTGGTGGCCATTCAAATGTTTCCATTCTGAAAAATGTCCATTTGTTGCATTTTTTATACATTTTTGTAGTCATTTTATGGTGGCTCCTGGGCAGCAGAGCCAGCACAGTGGGACCTTGAGAAGATGAATTCAGTGCCAGTCATGACTAAGCATAATTGGTGGTAATAGCACAACACCAGCCAGCTTTCAAATCTTTCCTCCATATTCTTTATTCCTTTCTCCTTCTCTGCCCACCTTTTGTTTGACTTCAGCATGAGAAGGTGCACAAAATTGCAAGTGGATTAGCACAGTAGATTTTGTAAGGTTTATTGCTAGGTTTATATTTTGTTCTCACTGGCAAGGGGTTTGTGCTCACAGGTAACCTGAAGCACCACATTTAAGAGCTTCCTGAAGTGGTTCTTTGGCTCAGATTCTTTGGTTCCCTGTCTCTTAAGATTAGTACTGGATGGTATTGTTTGATGGTTCAGTGTCAGCTAATGATATACAGTCATCTCCAAAGCCTGGGTTTTTTTTGTTTCTTAGAATCCACAATCTTAGAGGAATTCCTTTTTCCTTTTTCTGGCTCTTTATCCTTTTGTGCTGCATATCCTGAAGCTGCAAGTAAATATTAGACCCCCAGGACTAGACAAAGCCCTGCAGAAAACATAGAAGTTAAACCTCTCCAGGAGCAATAAGATGTCTGTAAGCACTTCTGGCTAACTTGTGGATGCTGGGGCTCGCTCTTTGGAGATAAACTGGTACACCAAGTAACCCAGTATGTCTGCATGTAATGATTATATGGTCGTCTGTTTCTATTTACACACCTATAGACGGAGCTGGAAGGACCATCTGCAGCAAACAATTTATTTGATGGATTAGGCACTCTCTTTAGTGTGTGTTTACAGACAGGCTTTTCTCATTGTTTGAAATGATCAAATCAATGGTTGGTGTGCAGATGTTTCAGCAGCACAGTTCTCACCAGCTAGTTCCTGTTTGGTGAATTACCACTGCAGTCACATTGCATTTTTACTGCATGCTACTTGTTTCATGCCAAGCAATGGTTGCGATGGCAGCTCCCACAGAAATAGCACATTCATATGATACTCCAGCTTTCTTACGAGCACAAGTGTTCTTCTGTTAATGTTCAAGAAGAACAAATACAATGAATCATTAAAAGAACACTTGAAAAGCTTTGCTATATAGCAAATTGCCAAAATAATCATAGACAGATTTCAGGGGTACCAAAGCACTCTGATGATTTGGGTCGAATTAGTGATTAAAAAAGCAAGTACAGAAAAAAATAGGATTCTTCATTTTGTCACTTTCTAATTAATTGTTTTCCTTTTTACTTTGAACATTAATTTTTAGAAAAGTGTAAAATAATTAAAATTATTGGAAAAAGAAATTATACCAATCAACAAACAAAAATATTTTGCACTGAAATTAAAAAGGCGTTTGCCATATTCAAGGTAAATCTCTGAGGATTATACTTAGCCCAAATCTCTGAGGAAGTTCCCAATTTTATTGATTTTTCTTCTATTTCTTTTGTTCACTAACCAAATTTTGCAGGGTGTGTGTGTGTATGTGCATGTGTGTGTGTGTGTGTAATCCTTTTCTCTAATCTGGAATACCTGGATGGTCAGTACATTACTCAGCAGTACATTAGGATATTTCTATTCAGCAAATTATTTACATTCACTTTCAAATTAGGTCAGCAGTGTGTAGCTAATGTGTGTATTGTTTTAGAAAAACTGGCAGCATGCACTTTAACCCATTCTCACTGGAAGGCACCATGGGAGAAGCAGGACAGGTGTTACAGATCAGAATGGTCAGATTCTTAAAAGTCAGAGTTTAAAATCAGGATCCAAAATCTGTTCAGTGAGAATTAAATATGCTTCTAGGTTTTCACAGAAACTGGGCAAACAAAAGCTTCTACCAGCATCTAGAGTTTGGTCAGACCAAAAGACTCTAGCTAAGTATCTGCACCAGTAGGGTCTCTCAGGTACCTGGGGCAGATATAGAAAAAAGTGAATGTAGAGTAGGGTCACAGCCTCATTGCTTCAGGGACTTCTTGAGCAAAAAAGGGTGTCTTTGTGTTTCACTATCTGTTAGGAATCGGATTGCTTGGGTTTATATTTATGCAGATCTTGTCCTCCATACATTGAGCTACTAGGAAAAACACACAAATGTCACAGGGTTTAAATAAAGTAAGGAATATGACTCAGTGTTGTTATCCCAAGTGGATCTGGGGTAGAGGAGAAGCAAAAATAGCATTTGTGAGCTCATGTTCCTTAATACTTTTCTACATCATTTGCTTCTGTCTTGTAATCAGCAGAGAGATTCCTTAGACCAGTTGTGATCAGTATACATCAATCAGCCATCGAATGGTCAAATGCCTGTGACCTTCCCATGGATTTGTTGCAGAATCATTAAACCCTACTAGACTTTTTCTCTGAATGTTTTCTGAATGTGGACTCTCCAAAGTACTCCAGCCCCCTCTTGAAATGAGATCCAGTGTTACGTGCCTTTAAATGGAGTAGCTGCTGTCAGCCAGAAATATAAACCCCTGAGACCCACCTGTGTGTGAATGGAAGGTGGCAGAACTGCTGTAATGCTCAGGTTGAGCTACTTTGAAATAAGGGCTTTTTGCATCAATTTTAGAAGGTGATTTGAATTATTGAATAGTCTTGGATTCCTCTAGTTGACTCTTAACCTAGATGGTGTTTTTTCTCTTAAAGTCATTCTCATAAGTAACTAATCTTCTTGTGAATCAGAGATTTTATGTTTATGAGACATACTAATTTTGAACCATCCCTGTTCATACCATAGTCAGGACTTGCTGTCTGTGAATGATGTTATTCAGCCTTTTTTGGTTTGCCTGTCAAAGGTTGTCAGGTTAAACACGATAAGATGGTTTTGCCCTATGCCACAGCCACAGATTTTGCATTGACATGTGAATATCTTCCCAAGTGATGCAGTGAGACAAGAATAGTAAGGCTGGGAGATGGGATGTAAAGTGGAAAAGAAAAAATAGTCTTCCAGGTAGATCCCCTTAGACTAGTTTGTTGATGTTTCCTTGTTTTATAAGAAATATGGAAATGGGTTGTCAGGAGGTGTCAGGAAAGGAGCTGGGGTTAAGGTCACTCCCAGTCTCAGTCTACAAAGTAGATGGAACCATTGCATACCTTCTGCTCACAGAGCAGAGGATGGAAAAGTTTTTTTTAAAAAGACCAGAGTGAAAAATCCCTTGTCTTAGGTATGGATTTCTGGATGTATACGTGTCAGTGGTAACAACTACAAAATCTACAGTAATGCAATTGCCTTTTTGCTTTCTGAATGGTGAACAGCAAAACAAAAGGTACATCTACTAGTCTAAATGAACCAAATTCCATGCTTTCATTCACAAATATAATTGCATATCCTTACAAATCACACTGTTCTCTGTGTTCAAACTGTTGTGATGATAGCAACAACTGAGAATTTTTATGGATATTCTAATCGGAGCAAGCCAAAGAAAACTGTTTTTACATACGCTCTACTTGTGAGGATGGGTTTTCCGCATGCAGTGTTATGCATGGTGCAGTCTTTCTGCCTCACTCAATCTCTCTCTCTTTGTATTTTCATCACTCAGGTTATGAGTGCCATGCACAAATTACCATGACAAGCATGTGTATATATTGTGTAAACAAAAATTGCAGCTTTGTGAAAACAGCACTCTTTTGGTGCCTGAGAGCCCCTGCAATCACAGGGCATATGTCAAGTGTATCAACACATCTGGAAGCATAATCTTTCTTTCCTTAAGGGGGCTGAATGTAGCTCATTTTTAATAGGGCCCTCACGGCAATAAAGGTTAACTGCACACTAGCACGGCAGCTATTAGAAGGACCTGCTAAAACCCTAAACCCCTCAGTTAGATTAACTGCTCAGAGGTTTGAAACAGACCGATGCAATCCTGTTCTTGTACAATCTATAAAGCACAAGTGGGAGGACTGGTTAAGGCACTGACACTGTGACAATACACAGTAACTCACGGGTTTATATCCAGATTGGAGATTATCTAAATCATTACCTGTGAAAGCGGCAATGCCATTTTACGCTACAGCAACCCTAGTCCCTGGGCTATGCAGCCTGGAGGACCAATAGTAAGTTTTCCCAATATATTTCCCAGGCACGCTTTTCTTTTCCCTCTTAGACAGCTTGTGCATATTTCTCTTTCCAAATGTGTAAGTCTGCACAGTCCTACTCATATGGACACCTTCTTGTGGCTTAATGGCCCCTGTGCACAGAGCAATTCTTCTTAGCAGCTGTGCTGTTAAAGGCAGCCTTTGTCAGAAAGCCTTTTCTACCCTGTGTTATCATACAGCTTTTATCCAAAAGCTGAGGTAGTTATGCGCATTTGCTTAAAACATATTTTTGTGCATGTGTGTGAAAGAGAGCAGGAGAAGCAACAGGATGAATTTTAATATGTTGGTACTCTGAGGGAATGGTGAACTCCCATGGTCTCACTGGGGACACATATTCTCCTCAGATGTCAGTGTAAACTGTTCCCACTAAAAATCAGAGGATCTGGTATGTTATAAGCACAACAGTTTGAGCTTTAGTTGGGCAGTCTAATTACACATGTTTTCTTGTCTGAAAGTGTTAACTAGAATTTTGCCCAAGGATCCAATTTTTAATTCAGTCTTAGAATCTGGTGCAGACCAGTACCCTTTCTTTGGCTGTATTATGACTCACAAGCCACCTACTGTAAGACTTTCAGAACTTTTCCTTTACACTGAGCAAACTAAACTGGCTGATCCCAGCTGACAAGGTGCTCTGACTCTCATAGTATTTCTTTTTGTTGATATGTGTGCTTTGGCTTTCTATGCAGAATGTTAACCAGATAGGTATTGCTAGTCTGGCTAAAGATAATATGCAAGGAAAAAAATCTTCAGTCATATCATAAGACTCCTGAATTTTTTTCTTTTTCAGAGCAAATGACTGGAAGACATAAATGTATTTTACTGTTGCCCTGCCAGGATGGGTTCATTACATCTGTCTGTTATACTTTCCATGTCCTATATTCCCAAATATCAGTGTCTGATCATCATAAAGTCATTCGGCAGTCTTAGGCAAATACTGCCATCATTAACTGAGTGTCAGATATCTCTAGAGAAGCACCCAAACTGGTAGCCCAGCCAGGAGGGGAATCCAGGTCTTGGTTACTATCCCTGGAGCACTGAACCCCATTGCCTTAGGTGAGGACCCACCTTTGCCAGTTAAACAGTTTCTCCCTTTAAAAACCCACAGACTTGTTGAGAGAGATCTCAAACCAAATGATAAATCTTACTTCAGTTGGAACAAATTCCATCTCAAGATGCCTCCAGTGTTGTGTAGAGACCAGTCCCCTTTGCCAGGAAAAGAGTGGGTCAGGCTGATGTGAGCTTCTAATCACAGGGCTCAGCTGATAGCAGGTAAGAATAGCAGTAGCTGAATCCAGTCTGGAAGCCAGATAGTAATGGGTATGATGAAGGAGATGGATGACTGTGGTATTCTGCAGGCAGACACTGGCTTGATCTGCCCATGCTTTGATTGGCCAGGACCCCATTCTCAGAACTGTGCTAGGCATGCCCCAGATCCACAGATCCACAACAAGGCTTGTTAGCTGAAGCCTGGCTCTGCTCTCACTGCAGTGAGGTTCATGTATAGGTTGAGGTTTTACCTCACATTAGGGGCAAAATAAGCTTATGCCACAAGCAAAATATAAAAACATAACCCACTTGAGTTCTTTTCAATAAGGTTATTAATGAACTAATTCTATGGGGTCTGTGTAAAGCATAAAAGAAAAACAGATTTTCACATGCTTGCCGTAATCCCTGCATGTGAACTTTGAAAGGAGTCAACCTCTCTATGAAATTTGGACAGGCACACAAATGAAGAACTCCCTCTGGGTTTAATCATTAGCACCATGCAGTCACCCTTCCATGAACACATGGCTTAGAGAAACAAAAAGAATGCCCTGCAAAAAGAGCATTTACTTCTGATTAGACAGTTTCATGTGTATTTCTATATCAATGCCCACAGCAGAATCAACAGGCACTAGTCTTGGCTCCTGCAGAGGCATTTCTAGCATTCCAATCTCCTCTTACTAATATCAGTCTTTTGTGTTATAGCATTACTTTTTGGTTGTTTTGTTTCTGAGAAATAAAATGTATTCAAAGGTGATGGAAAGGTTTCAAACCCAGAGGCAGTTGGTCTAAGATGTTGCTGTTCTTTCTGAAGCTCAGTGTAACACCCTAAAACATTAAAAATCAGAGTGAATTTACTGAAATCAGTGGCAGTGCAGATGGTTTTAATCACATTTTTGCTATAGGTTTTCTATTTTTATTTTTCCAGGCCACAGAGATGACGAGTCTCGTAACAAGAAATGTTTGCTTCATCCTTATCCCCAGACCCTAGATCACTGTGCTTTTTCATCACAGGAGGATTTTTACCATTTTATTGTTCTTAATGCCTTGAGCATTTTGCTAAAATGCTGTGCTGGAATACAATGAGAAGACAGCATTTTTAACCTGACATAAACAGATCATTGTTGCTTATGTAAGGGGAAGAAAGGAATCTGGTCCTCAGCACCCTTTTTGTTCAGCACAAACCCACTCAGTGACTAGTGAGTCCTGAGTTGAGTACTGAGTTGCTAGTGAGTATTTTCTATCTTGTTTTGATATGAAGTATTAACCATGGAAGAATATTTAAATGGACCTTAAACTGACCCTTCTTGTAAAGCTTCTCACTTTATTTTGAAATCTTCCAGTCACCATACACACAGGTTATTTTTCCTAATAAACTTACCTGGTTCAAAAGTCCTTAACCAGGCTGGACTGAGCAAAGAGAGAGAGTGCAATTACTTGCATTTTAAATAAAGTAATAGGCTGAAAAATATTGTTAGAGAGTTCCTGTAATTGCTAGTGTGGGACAAATCTTTTGCGATTATTTGTCAATGGGGGTTCAAGACTAAGTCACTAAGTAGGATGCAGCTTGTGAACGGCAGTAAAGCAGCATGTGGTGGCTGCAAAGCCTCGTCAGAGTCCTCAGGGTGCCAGTCACAAGCTGTAGACAGCTAGGAAGTGTTTCGAACTTCGAGTCTACTGGCAAGTCCTGAGGAACTTAGAGAAAATATAGATCCCTGTAGCTGTGTTCCGGTTTGAGACAAATTTGGAGGAATATCCGAAGTGAATGTCCTCTGATAGAAGGCAGGTTATAACCCCCCCTCCCCCACCAGGTTTGGAAAGAATTTTCATTGGAGGAAAGTGAAAAAAACCTATTTATTTTACAAGCAGAGTGCACACAGGCACGGAAGAAGAATAATGCTAAATAATAAACCCTCTTGCTGTGGAGAGAACCTGTGTAGATTTCAGAGTCCTTTGTGGGTGGCTCTGTCTCCTCTCCGGAGCTGGGGTTCGGCATGGGCCCCTCCGGGCCGGTTTGTAGGGGCTCCCGATGATGTTCTGGTGTTGCTGAACAGTCCAGAAGAGAAGAAGAAGAAACCAAAGTCCCAGGGCTCCGCGCTTTAACTAACAAACAAAAAACTAGCTAAAAAACAAGAGGATGCCACTCTCTTCCCTGCTCCAGAGAGCCAAGAGCTGGGAAAAAGCAGGAAGGTGCTTTCTCTGCTCCCTAGCAGCAGCAACGCAAGGGAGTGTATATCTGTGTCCTTGAACACAAAACTGCTCGGTTTTTTTTTCTCCCTTTCTCTTGGACCCAGCTTAAAGACACAGAAAGGCACAGGGTTCATGTCTGGCATAGGGCAGATGATAGGGAATACAGTATCATACAGTCACCCAAGACAAGCTGTTCTACAGCCTTCACACAAACTGAATGTTCAGAGTAGCCCGATGTTAATTCACTTTAAGTCCTTACAGCTTTTCTAGCAAGTACTGGTTGTTAAATCTCTCCTCTGTGACTCTGTTCTTGTAGTTTTGCAAATACGACTTGAGTTCAGTTGTGGCTGAGAACTGCTCACGTCTGAAAAATTGTCCCTAGGACTCAATTCATTAGAAGGCTAAAGAGAAAATCACATTTTGATGAAACAGAAGTTTTTAAACCTGGGACCTCTGACCTAAACAAATTCATTAGCTGAGCTAAAAAGACACCCTCTTTTACACAAGATTTTATCATGTTCATCAGCCTGGAATTGTGGTCCAGATGCCATCAGAGGGAGACACAGCACCACGCTGAGGAGGAGTAGTAAGATGTTCGGCATTTTTAAAGTAGAAAACTTTACCTGTATCGGCAAACCTGCTCCGTGCAAGAGGTGAATCTGCCTGAGAAAGGTTAGCTCTGTTCCCGGGGATCTTCCCTTCTGCATGGGGCCTGAGGTGCTAATCTCATTCAGTTTCATGCACCGCTAGAGACCATGATCAATGGATGTTCAGGGTATAGTTGCACCATTCATTTCCATTTAGTCAGACCTAGCCTGGCACCTGCACAGCTCTACTTTATGCTGTGTACACATATTTTTAGTAGTTACTTACCCAAGGTCATGGGACATCAACCTTGCTCTTCCTGATGAGTAAATAAAGTCTCAACAGTGTAATACACAAAAAGGATAGGAAGATGAGAAAAAATGTATATACTTTTTTTTTAGTTTGAGGTTTTTCCATTTCTCTGCACTTGCTTCAGGCTGTCCACATGAAAGGAGGGCATCCACAGGAAGAAAAGTTGCACAGCATGAAATCAGATGCTTAAGGATGCAGGAACAGCTTTTGCACAGAGAGGATAGAAAATATATTTTTCCTGGTATTGCAAAAATATTCCTCCAAGTGGAGGAATCTCAGTATAAAATGAGCACTGAAAACATTGACCATTACTGAGAACTGGACACTACTCCAACTTCTTCCAGGGGATGACATTTACTTGTTTAAATGGGATAGGTCATGCTTGTGCATTGTTTTGCCTCTACTTCTATGCTTTTGGATTCTCAATGAAATGAAGAGCAGAAGCAGAGCAAAAGACACATAAGTGCTGTTCTCAGACTATTTTTGGCTTGAACTGAAGCAGCAGGTGGTTTGCGTCAGTCAAGGCAGCCTGCTTGAGGACTGAGGAAGTGCTCAGACTTTTAACTGCTTTTGGAACCAAACCTTGAATTTTCTGAGTTCACACATCATCATATCCATCTGCCATATTGTTAACCTTTTGGAATCAGTGCCTGTAAATTTATGCAGGGAGATGCTTGTGTTCCAGATCTATAACAGTCTCATTTAACTAACTTTCAGGGAGACTCCCTACGTAATTCTTGTGAAAGAAAATCATTAGAGATACATTTATGTCTATCATTAAAATGTGAGCCTGACTGATCAGTTTACAAGTAAGGAGACACTTCAGCTTCATTGCAGTAGAAAAATCAGATAAAGTCCTTGTCCTTTCAGGAGCATATCTCATGTTTACTAAAGGTAACAGGACCTTCTAAAGAACTGACACTTTTCAGATGTTTTGGCCAGCTGTGGAAAATGCATCTCTCCTAGGCCTTTAGGCTGTCAAAGTTACACAGCAATTTTCTGACAAAAATGTGTCATGATGTTGTTATTCCCACGCTATAAACGTGAAATGACCATTAACTTATCAACTCATGCTCACGTTAAGCAGGAGATCTTCTTTAAAAATAATTCAAAATGCAAAATAGCATACTGCCGCAAGCCAAATGTGCTTAACTGTGTTGTTTTGATAAGGGTGTAGGCTTTGTTATCTTGCCTTACTTCCTTAAGATTACAAGGAATGCTTTCAATGGACATTTTTTACCACTTCTCTCTACTCAGCTGAGTAAAATATGTTTCATGACAATATGTGTGGGACTTCCCTTAACCAGGTAATAGAAAAGAATATACTGATCCTTCTGCCACCAACCGTGTCTTTTATGAAGTAAAGTGATTATTGGCCTCATGTTTCTCACCTATGAAAATACCCAGGTTCAAACACAGGACTCTTTCTAGGATAGCTGAACACAGAACATATTGTTCAGCTATGGACCCAGGAGAAATATTGAAATGTGATATGATGTGGTTAGCTTTGAAGCCAGGCAAGTGTTTTTATTTTCCACTTTTGGTGTACCAGACTTTGTCAGCTTTAAGAATTTGTCATCTGCCTAGACAACTGTCATTTTGTGTGGAAAATCTCAAGCAGTTTGTGATAGAAAACACACGTGGGTCACATACTTGCTACTGTATTTTACTTCAGATCTTTACTTCATTATTATTTTTTGGTGATCAAAACGAGACATTTGGATTGGGGTTATAAATTATTCTCTGTAGGTTGCAACCACTAACACTAATGAAACTTAGTGATCAATCTGCATTTGAAGAACACCGTGGGTGTCACTCACACATCCTACATATCGCTCTGTGCAGTGTTCCTATAGCTCCAAGCAATCTCATTGGGCTTTGGACCCACTGTGACAGACCCTGCGCAGACACTGCAGAAGAGTTATTCTTACCCTAAAAGCTTTCTTGCTCTAGACATCATCTGCTTATGAAAGATGTAGTACCTCCAACATAACCAAATAAAGGCACTTTTGTGATTCTTTGCAGCGCCCCACATCCCAGAATAGCAGTGGGAGCAGAATCACTAACGCAAATCCCACCTAGACAACAGCATCAATATGTTCAGGATGTTATTAGCTTTGATGCTGTTGTTGTGATTATTCTTCCTGAGTTCAGCTGGAATAAAGTCCTATTTAGGTTTTAGGTTCCAACCCAAAGTGTTTTCTGTGTCATTAATCTGAGAGGAAATGGATTTTTCATTTAGTGGAGTCCAGAGATAAAACTCTATTGTGGCAGCTCAGAGAAAATAAAAAGGAGAAAGATGCTGCTCTGATTCCTGCATCTTTGTATACTCTCCCTGGTGTTATACATCTAGTGCTTTGCAAAAGAAGTGCTTTTCAGAAGACTGAGCCACTATACAGGCTTGACAGTCTCTCCTCCTTTCTTCCCAAAAAGAGTCCTTGTCTTTTACTCTTGCTTTTCTTCCCGTTGTTCCTTATGCCAGGCAAACAGAACCCTCAGCGTTCAGTGCATTTTTCTGTCAAGGTTTTAGGTGGTATTAAAAACATCTCTTTGTGCACAAATGTCTTGCTCCTCAAAACCTGATGGAAACAAAATGCTGGTTCTTACCATTTCACATCAAGAGCTTTCAGTTAGCTTTAAGCTTAAATCTACAATGACAACACACATTTGGATTTGTCCAGTGTTTCTAGAAGTAGAATTGGATTGATTTTTATTTTTTTGCAAAGAAGTAGTTGAAATTCAGATATAGGGTTTAATTTTCTTTGAAGAGATAATGCCAACCACAACACATGCATTTAATAAGCTAGCTTAAAATCTGTCTTTAAAAAGGATATTGTGTTGTAAAGTAATGAAGCAGTGTATAATAGGGTTACTATACATTATGCTCTACTAATGTAAGAAACTATAATATCCTAACAACATAAAATAATAGAGACTCAAGGAAGAAAAAGAAGAAAAATATCCCCTACAAATCACAAGGATGTTTTTCTCCACAACAGCAGATCTTTTTCCTGTTGCAAGTTCCTCCCCTCCCCTCCCCTCCCCTCCC
>VZTI01004658.1:1526177-1538404 GCA_013397865.1 Struthidea cinerea | reverse complement strand
TCCCCTCCCCTCTTTTGCAAATTTAGTTTTTTTTCATGAACTTAACAAATCCACTTCCATTTCCATATATGACCTGTTTCATTTCCTGTTTCCTATGCCCTTAATAACAGTAATAACAGCATATCTTAAAAAGAAGAATTTACATTAAGCAATACAGTGATATAATTACCACCTGAAAATTCACTTCTGCTTTCTATGAGGATTTTTGACTTTTTGTGGCAGGATAGAAAGCTTCCTTATTTCTCATATTTTCTCTACATTTGTGTAACTTTTGCTTCCCATATAAAACTTTCTTCCTTGCCATTTCTCTTTCCCCCAAGCGCACACATACAGAGTATGTGAATAAGCTTTGGAAACAACCAGCTGGCAGCATGGGAATTTCCCCCCTTGATATTCCCTTTGATGTGAGACTCTGTTGACATATTTTCATTGACTGATACAACAACAGCAAATCAAACAAAAAACCCGAACAAAACCCCCGCAATTGCCTAACCCCAAAAAAGTTTGGTAGAGTAAAAATCAAACATTGCACTGCTCGTTCTTAAAGTGATATCTCCTTGGGATCCCAGAAAGAATTTAATTAATCAGGTTGGTAAACATGTCTGTGTGATTTAGGCCCAGGAAACAGTGCAGGAAGAATTAGGGAGAGCTAAGTAAAAAATTATGTTCAACTTACTGCCAAAATTGTTATCTTAGTTAAATATAGTTGACATGAACTGAGTAATCACAGAAAACAGGGCTGGAAAAGACCTCAGGAAGGCATACAGTTCCTCCTTCCCCGATGCAGGATCTCATGTATCTATCCTACACATGGCAAATTCTTACCTAATCCATGCTTAAAAGGCTCCACTGTTGGATACTCCACATCTTCATCAGGCAATCTGTTCTTGTGCTGTGTTTTTATTGTTGTAAAATTGTTTCCTGGTGTTTAGCCTCCTTCTTTCATTGTACTGTGCCTAAATGTCCTTGTAGGAAAATAGTTCTGACCTCACATCATATCCCATCAGTTCAAACCACAATAAATTAATTGAAGTCAACAGTGGGAGGCCATCACAAGGTGAGAAGTAGGCCACTGTCTATTAAGAAGCTCCCAGTGTTGCTAAAGGGGGTGTTGCCTCACTAAACATGAGCATCTTGTGCTGGGGCTTGGACAAAGTTAGTAACACAGCAGGGAGCTGCTTCTAAAAGCGGTTTCTGAGAGCAGCTTCTTCAGTACATGAACTGCATGAGCCCATCTCCAACGTGAGCAGGCACCAGGACTTTTGGCTTTGGGATATCTAGAAACATTCAAACTAGCTGATGATCTTGTATTATGATTTTCTAGCCTAGACTGGGCTTTTTTAAAGCCTGAGATATCCTAGAAAACTGGACTAAGATAATTTCCATTTATTTTTTCTGATTCTAGCCCTATCCCACCAGGAGGAAGCGAGTGAGTGGCTGTGTGATGCTTAGTTGCCATCTGGGCTTAAACAATGACAACCCCAGATATGACTATCTAGAGGGGCAAGTAAATGCTCCAAGTGTACAGTTACGAAGTTTTGGAAGAGTCTTCCCCTGTTCAATTTATACGGAAGATGTGGGGTCCCTGTGAGTGGGAGATTTGCAGAAGGGCTGTCTCTGAAGGGAACAACATGGATCAACCTCCAGGCTGAACCACAAATTAATCTGTCATTCACTTGGTGCCAGCAAGCTCGTACTGGGCAAATGTGGCTTTATGCCCGAAGTTTTATGTACAGGTGAATGGATCAGTCCTGTTAAGCAAGTGCTGCTGTGCTGTAACTGAGAACAAGGATCTGTCAAGATTTGCTTTGGCATTCTCAATACCAAATTCTTGTAATTAAAAGCTCAGCATCTCTACCTGATCCCTGACTTCCTCAGTTGGAGCTGTAGCTAAACATAAGTTGTCCTGTTTGCTTTGGCTAATATTTGGGTCCTGCTCAGGAGACAGAGGTGCTTTCAGACCCTTGCAGGTCAGCCTAAAGGCAACCGAAACCACTGGGGAGCTGGTGGTTTCACCTTCAGCCCACCTTCCTGTTGCCAGGGTGAGGCATGAGCAACAGCTCCTGGAAGTTTGGGTGCATGTCACAGGGCAACCCTTGCACCCCCTCCTACTCTCTTACTCCTTGGGGCACTCCCACATGACAGCCTCAAACGGCTGCTTTTAGCTACTGCCTGTGGGAAGAGCAACAAGGGAGCAAGGCAGCTTATAGAGATGGAGGAGCCACAGGCAGCATGTTCCGGCTTTTGAACAAGGAATCCTAATAAGAAAGCAAATGATAGATATTGGAGTCCATGGTTTTTCATTTCACTCACTTGTGCTTTATACCCAGGGAACATTTTCCTCTTGGTACAAAGTGCTGATTCAGGTTGGAGAAAAAAACATCTGACAGCCTCATTTGGCTAAGATTAAGTATACAGAAATTCATTTCACATGTCACTGCTCTGTGTTCAAACTAAACACCACCACCCTCTTTTGGCCTAATCTGTTTGTTCTTGTTGCGCTTGGCAGTGAGACAAACGCTAGCATGGCAAAAGATACAGGTGCAAACCAAGCAGGTCCACAAACATGCTTGAACAGCAGGGTTGTGCTTTGCTTCCACAAATCCCTTCTCTTTCTTCATATTTTTCTCCTTTTCTTGTCATTTGCATCCAGAGTAGGCTGATCCCTCCTTCTCCATCATGCCACCTTTGTGTGAGAACAGGGGCAAACTTAGAAACTCAGGAGGGTCCAGTGGATTTCAGCTCTTGTACCTGTGGCTTGCAGCAGCTAAAATGCTCCATCTTAATTGCAGCACCCACAGTCCCAGTGTGGGTCCTTTTGAGAGAGTGCCACCTGGTCCTTTTGAGAGAGTGCCACCCTGGGAGGGTCTGTGCAAATTTAAGCACTGGGCTCCATCACATCAGGACTGAGCATGACTAGTCTGATTTAGGCAGGTGTCAAGTACATTTTCCGCAAGGCAGAGGATTCCTGTTGACCTCTTCAAAGAGGTTCTAAAGTGTCTCAGTAGAGTTCAAGTTTATTTGTTTTTTAGCCAGAGAAGAAGACATAATTTCATTCTCAGAAACTGCAGCCCATTTTTGCTGACTTACTTTTTACCTCAAAAACATTTTCTTAGAAAGTGAGTGAGCGAGGACTGATTATGGTCCTGGGAAATGTTGATGAGAATGATCATGTTTAGGAAAAGTAACTGACAGCTAAAATAGAGCAAGATAAAATGAAGATTTCCAGTAAGGTTATGAAAAGATACAGATCACAGATAAAGTGAATGCAGAATTGTTATCCAATAAATCCTGCAAGAATGAAACTAAAGAGCACTTGATAAAAACTAATAGGATAGCTGCTTAAAACATGTAAACTGCTTTTCACGCAGTGGATAGGGAACCTTTGCATGTTGCCGGCCCAGAAGGCTGCAGAGGCAGACAGCATCAGCAGGCTCAAAATGAGATTAGACAAATTTGCAGACAACAGAGCTGTAAACGGACACTAAATCTAACAGGCAAAATGTGCAATCTAACATCCTGATCCAACAAAGGTGATTGCTGCAGAAACACAAGGGGGCAGAGGGAAAAATCCAGGCCTCTGTGCTTTCCCAGGATAGTCTTTTGCCTCAACCCAAGTGGGAGCAAGTTGCTGGGTTGAGGGATGCCACTGCTGTGACCCCAAAGGACTGTTCTTGTTCTTGAACAGTAGGCATATCTTGGGAATAAAAAGTGCAATTAGCTATATATTTGTACCAGATTTTATTCACTATATTTTACATCACTAATCATCTTTTGTCTAGGCTGAAATGCACAACACATTATAAACAATCTCCACTATATTAATTGATATTTTGGAACAGCTTTTTACTCTAGTGTGTGTTATTATTTTATTTTTCTTTTCAGAAAAATAAAATTATGTCTTTAATTTAATTTATTTGACATTTTGGGTTGAGTAATTAAGAGCTTTATGAAAAACCATAATGCTCATCTAGCAGAGCGACTTAATCACAGTTCTGTTAGGCTTTCTTTAGAAAAATAAACCCCCTGTTAAATAGATTACTGCTTTTTTAATTAGATGGTTTAATTACAGCTTGTTAATGGAAATATTACATAAATAGCTCTCAAAACCACACATGCCTGTGCATTATCAGAGAAGAGAGAAGTTGCAGGTGTCCCTAAAGGAATAACTTTCAATATGGATGAATGGAAAGAGAATAAACAGCCAGAACAAAACTGTTCCTAAATGGTCCAATGACATCTTCATACAGGCAACCATGGCAGTTGGGATGTGGTGACACTACAGCAAGTTAACAACTTTAAAAAATTGGCTGTCAGAGTGTTTAAATTCCAGGACTTTCCGTGTGTTCCCTCTATGCTAATGTGAATCTGCAACTGTAATTATCAATCATTTTACATATTAGTCCATCTAGCTGTGCTGTAGAGTCACATACAGCTTTGATGTTGGAGTTTTGTTCAGTATTTCAAGGCCTGTCTCCATTTTACTATGTGTTCCTTAAGTCACAACTTTTACCATTAAAATGGGGAAAATAAATTCTATTGAAATAAAATGTATTCATCATCCTATAGAGCTTCCAAGATTCCAGGTAAAAGACTGAGTTGTTACATGATTGCTGTTATGCACACACAGTAGTATTCACATGTGTTTGTGCGGGTGTGTGGACACAAACACATCATTGTGCTCTGTATGTGTGCATTTGAATAAATATTCCTTCGGCAAAACACCTATTGCTCCCTGTTAAACATTTGAATGCCAACCTTGAAAAATCACAAAAGGATCAGATACTTAAAGGCCCATGGACCAGAATTCTGAGGTACTTTAAACAGGAGTAAAACCAAAGGTAACCTCAAACTCTTTATCACTTTGGTAATCCAGGCTTTGTAGGCAGACACACCCCTTCTTGGACAGGTGTGTGTGTATATGTAAGCTCTAAGAAATGTTAACACATCCACATCCAGGTGTCTGTGCCTATATTTGCAAGTGTGCACCCATATTTATTTAACAAAGAAATATGCAGACCACTTACAAACACATTATTATAGTTGGGGTTGAAAACATATCACAATCTATAACGTATATGTACCCTGCAGGAATTAAGACTGGCTGGTAAAGTCTTTAAATACTGAAGAAAGAGAAGGTCGTTATTTGAGTTTGAGTCCATTTACTAGTCATGAATTTGAAGGGGAATATCTAAAGCTTCCCAGCCTATAGCAAGGGGGCAAATGAAACAGTAGTGGCTGGATGCAAGAAGAAAACTGAAATAAACTGCAGACCTGCAATGATTTATACCAAAAGATGAAAGAATGAGGCATAATGGAATGTATCACCTAGTAAAGGTGTTTGCTTGGGAAATGCTTGAATTGTCTTTAAAAAAAATAATCTAACAAATCTAATTTTGGGGTTTGGAGCATGGAATACTTATAATTCTAATGAGTCATTTCTATTCATAGAAGCATATAAAAAATATAATTCTTTGTGCCAACTGTGACTTCTCCACAAGAACTATATCTGCCCCAATGAAGATTATGGAATTTAGGCTTTATTCTACTTTTCTCTCTTTCTAAGAACTAAACTGTGTGGGTTGGATCAATAAAGAGTTGATTAATCACAACCCTGATACATAACTTCTCTATACTCAGTGTAATAGGAAGTTTTACCTTGTTCAGCAGTTGGAAAGAGGGACTTAAAATTCTGATAAAGCCTCTGGCTGATGGAGACCTTACTGGAGGGAATATTGGGCAATTTCTCATCTGCTTGGAGAGGCTTGGGATGTAATTTCACATCATTAGCAAACTTGCTGAGGGTACACTCTGCCCCATCCTCCAAACCATTAATGTCGATGTTAAACAGGATCAGACTCAGTAACGACCCCTGGGTTGTGCTGAATAGTGCTGTCCTCCAGATAGACTTTGTGCCATTGATCATGACCCTATTCCTCTGTTACATCCCCTGTTCCTCTCCTAGCATTTTTTAACCTTTCTAAATTTAACCGAATGGCTAATCTCAAGCTTGTTTGGGCCTGGGGAGAGGGGAAGTGGAACCTGTGTCTTATTTTGGTGTTTTTACAGCTGCAAGGTGGTAACAGCACCTGTTGGGAGACTGATCTAATCCAACAGATCTGGGTTCCGCACACAGTTTTGCACTGTCCTTGATGAAGCGCCCTAAACTGTGTTTCCACACTACTCAGCAACCCCCTTTAATCAGCTAACTTCTTTAAAAGGAGAGCTCTATGTAAATCCTAGGGACGTGCAATGTTACCAGTGACATGCTGTGAGAGACTGAAATGTTGATGATTAACGATTCAAACAATTTCTGCTTGCAGTAACTGCCCAGGTGGTGGGTGGAGCAGAGGGGTGCACACCATCACCGATGGCTACAGGCTGGGTTCTGAGCCAGGTAACAAAAGAGGCAGATCCTGAGAGGTGGGATGGCGCTTTTTATCATGCCAATGTCCTTACACAAGTGGCTCAGCGGTGAATACACCCCTCCAGGGGAGTACTGGGACATTCTTGTGAAAGCCTGAAGGTATTTTTCCCTTCTAATGGGCCATAATTAACTCAACTACACTGAAGTGAGAGGCAACTGCCAGGTCTTATACTGTGTCAAAGACTCCCAAAGTGTCTCATGATCCACATTATTGTATCTCTCAGTGTAAAACTTCCTATCCCAGGGAAGATACCTGGGCATTCCCACCTATCCTGAACGTCTATTAAGCCACTGGATTTTGTGTTTTGTGGGCTTCCCCCACACCTGAGGATGAAGACTGCGATCATTACTTTGACCAATGGAAATTGCAATAATCAAGTTTCATCACTGGATCCAAGGGTGGTGACTATATACCTTTCTACTCTTATTCCTTCTTCCTTTCCTTTCTTCCTTTCTTCCTTCCTTCCTTTCCTTTCCCTTCCCTTCCCTTCTACATTTTCTTTGCTTTGTTATTTTTATGCTTTTATATTGTTACATTTCTAACCAAAATTGCTACATTTTAAAATTTGCCAGGTACCTCATGCTACGTTTCTGTTCTAAAGTTTGCAAGTAAAACTTCCTTACTGAACCTCCTGGGAATTTTGTTGTTTCTCCTGTGCACTGCCCAGAGTAAATCAAACAGCCATCCCCTAAACGCACCAAGTGGACAGGGGCATGACACTCGCATACTGGAAGAAGGCAACAGGAAGCTCTGTGGCGGTGCAACATTACCAGGGGCTTTGTGCTCATGCAGGGAACCATTCACTGTGTCTGAATAGAGCTCAGTGAACTGGATGTGGTGACTGCTGATTCTCTCAGAGGTCTCCAAACCAAGCCAATAGCATTGGTGCTCACAATCTACTTCTACAGGGCTTGGCAGAGATAGCCCGAAGAAAGCACTTAAAGCAGCTGAGGAAAATAATTATATAAAAAATGCAATTTCCTAGAATATGAAGGGCTCTTTAAAAAGAAAAAAAAAGAAAAGAGAAAAGAAGAAGCAATTAATGTCTATCACAAATAAGTGTCTGACTGCGGTCAACTTCCATTTTAGGAGGATTGTGGAAAGTTGTTTCATGTGACCATTTTGAATGGAAATATTTCAGGTGAAATTTGAGAATATCAGTACTACCTGAGAACTTGGAAATCTGCAAACTTTTATTTCTACCACTTCTAATGGAGATAATGTGTCTAGAGAGACATGCTTGTATTTCCCATTCCATTTCATGATTCTGCCAGTTCATTTGCTGTCTGTTAGGCAGGAATCAGTGTTCTGTCAGAACTATGTGTCTGTTCAGTACTCAGAAAACAGCTGGGCCATGCTTTTTCCAGCAAGAAATCTGGTCCCAGATAGCCAAACCTTTTTCATTTTAAGTGTGGATTAATTCATTACTTTTTCTGTGTTCCTGAAACTACTGAGAAACTTCTGGCTTGGAATGAAACTCTGCAGAAATCAAAATAACATTTTTCATGACCAGCAGATTATATCAGTGTTCAGTGAACTGCACTGACCGCTAAATGGATTTTCAGTTGGAGTGTCAGGCAAGGGTTTGCACTTGCAATGATTTGCCTTAATATCCTGTAATGTATTCCAGCTTTGGGAGGAAGGGATGTTGTATGGTGGTTGGTAGGATTGCACAGAACTTCGTGTGCAGAGCGTTAGAGTTCATGCTCATTTGAAAAACTGCTACAGATTTGGTATCATAAAAGGTCCCTAGATACCAGAAGAAAAAAGTAGATAGATTCTAAAATGGGTAAAGATTAGAGCTTATTGTATGGTACTGCATTTCCTTGGTAGAGTCAGATTTTCCTTAAATCAAAGAGTGCCTCAGCATGGGCCCATGTGCTGAGGGCATTATTCTTGAATCAGTACATCAGTAGTTTAACATACCATAACACTAGGAAATGTAACGATGATGATAATTTTCTACTATATTAGTTGCCAGAAGCCTGTGCATTTTACAAGAAAACTGCCAGATATAAAGATTGTTACACTGAGATCTTCTGAGGATTTATAGGCTGATGGTAAAGAGTGCTCTTAGTGAGAAGAGAACTAGTACAAGTGGGAGCGATATTTGCCCTGGAGTAAAACTTGTTTTCACCTTAAAGAAAAACAAGAACAAAAAAGTAGGAAAATAACAGAGATATATGCTCACAGGTATACTGGAGGGAAAAGCTGAATCAAAGGATCCAAGTTCCTTCATTTAGTTCAGCTTCTGGTTTGATTTTTTGCCAAGACTCTGATACTTCCAGATACTGTCCACCAGAATTCTGTCAAGCAGCTGCTAAAAGACTGTGGATGATTTTGATCCTACTTTTGATCTGAGTAACTGGCAAGTTTGTCTCTGTAGCCCAGAAGGAACCTGGGCTCAGGAAGAAGCACCATTATCTATTGATAATCCCAGTACAAAAGTGTCCTCCAGAGATCTGCTGCAGCCACCCTCCTGGTCTTCTCTCTATTTTCACTTCTGTCACTGTCTGTTCCTGGCTGGCTGCTCTCAATGTGAGCTCCTCTGTAATTCTTACTACCTAGTAGAAGGTTCTGTCTTGCTTCGTGTACCTGTCTCTTCATCATGTTTTGCATCTCTGCTAGGAATGTGTCTCATCGTGCTTGTTTCTTCTTTCTCATTTTTCAAGTCTCTTATGAGACTCATTAAGTGAAAACTGTGTTAATTTTTCACATTACAGCCTGGTTTAAAGTAACCTGTATGTTATATTCACTGCTGTCTCTCAATCTTTAATTCCAGATCATTGTATAAAACAGTCATTTTGAAAGGTGCTACACAGGATGAGTTTTGCTGTGTAGTCTTATTGCACCCAGCAAGAGCGACTTCTTCCCCTTTGCTTTATGGGTTTAACACTCCTTTTTTTTTTTCACATCTCAAACAACATGACACCACCTTTGAAGTGGATAACAATAAAGGAACTGGATTGAGAGTGATTTTTGTGGTGACAGAGAGAGTGCTTAACCCCAGTTTATTTTAAAGTGATTCAGGTAATGTCTTTTTACCATTTCCCTAGGGAGATATCTGAACACAAACTGACTAAATCTGTATTGGACAGTTGTCATGGCCCAGAGTTTATCTGTCTACCTCAGGGTCCCTTCTAGCCTTTTGGATGGGGACTGGTGGTTGTGTAACTTTCCTGTGGTGTTCAGCAGTCTCCTTCCTTAGAGAAAAGAGATGTTGGTTGCTCACCCTGGTGTCTTGCTAGAGCAGATGTACCAACCTATAAACCTTTTGCACAGGTACAAACAGCCCACTTATCTGCAGTTCCCATGAGATTTTGACACACCATTTTCAGTTAAAACCTTCTGGGTTTGGTCATGTGTTTTTTTAACGAGTTCTGAAGCAAAAGCAAAACCATTTTGGAAGATTTTCTGTATTGAGTCCTACAAAAAAAAAAAAAAAAAAACAAACCAGAGAAGAATTCTGAAAATCCTTTCTATCTATTTTGCATTCAGACCCAAGGTAAACTACCAGCCATTGTCCGTCTGGCTGCAATACAGAAGGGAAAAGAAGTTAGAGCACTGCCCAGGGAAGCAGCTTTGAGCCTTCTTGGCATCCATGAGAGTTTCTGGCTCCAGACCTTCTGCTGTTGTCTACCAGGAACATTACTCATATCCTGCATGCTTCTTCTTCCGCCTTGGATTTTACGTTCTTCAGTTACTGGTACAGCTATCCTAAACCCAGCCTTCCCAATCATTTAGACATCTTTCCCCAGAACTGCAGCAATTGCATAGCGCTTGGTTTTACTAGCTTCTGTGCAAACATATGCTAATTAATTATAACTAATTACACATACTCAGGGTTTTTAATCCTTTTTTTCGCACCTCAGATTCTCCAGATTCCTAATTTCTTGTTTGTTTTTAAAACCTATTTACTAATTAGGGAGGGGAAGGACTGGGGAGAAGGGGTATTATGGTATAATACACCATTTTTGTGTAACAGAAAGTTTATTTCAGTTACATTTTAAAATTTTCAACATTTAAAACAGGATCGGACTGAATGAATTACTTGGTTTCTCCATGCTGTCAACATCTTATATCAGCTAACAGGGTCAGCTCTGTGTCTGCAGAGGTCTGGCTAACACCTCCATTCCCTGCAGGATTGCAGGGTCCATTTGACAAGCCATAGGGCCAGCTTCTCTGTTGGACCCTGCTGCTTGCAGGTGTCCCAGGAAAATCTCTCACATGGCTCTTTTAAATCCAACATCAGCAGAATCCAGATCTGAACACCAGGATTTTGCAGGTTCAGGCTTGAGAGACAAAAGCAAAGAGATTGGCACTGACTCATCCTGGTCCGTAAAAAAAATTACTTTCTCCTTAATCAAGTGTGAAAGCTAATTCAGATAAAGTGTGTGACAGTAATGAAATGGGAGAAATAGTTTCTAATTAGAATGTCAGCAAGATAACACAAACCAAATCCTAAACTCCCCACCATTAAAGTTTCCCCACTGAGCCCTCCTGCCATTGTTCCTCTCTCTTTCTGATTGCTTTTTAATAACAGCTTCTGTGTGGCCTTTGTAAATAATCCTCTCATTACAGGTTTGCTTGAAACATGCAATCAATTTATTAAGATATTTTCCAGGAGAAATTAGCAGGTACCATAAAGCATAATTATTCTGGCACTCATTCATTTTTAAAACCACAGGCTGACCAGGTGCCACTGTTGCTTCTGCCAACCTCAACAATCAATTGGATGGCACCAGAATCACAGCCATATGCCAATTAATCCAGGCTAGGCAGGCAGCAGCATTTTCAAGGAGACTGAAAAATTAGAAATTATCTGCATCTTTCTTCATAAGCAGTAGTCTTTGAAATAAGAGGAATTGGATCTTTGATTCAGTAATTTTTCCACTACTGTTTATATATGTTTGAGTGTCTATGTATGTGTTTTTTGATTCCTGAAGAGAATACTGATTCTTTATAGAACTTAAAAAAGTAAAGATTGAGAGTGAAGACAAAAAATACCATAAATATTTCATTAGGTTTAAGATCAATATATAATAAATTATGTAATAAATGGTGGAAAACTTCCTCTACCAAAAAGGAAGACCATAACAGGAGGGAAAATGAGTTCAACTGTGTGTCATGAGAGACTCAAGATAAAAGAAGCATTTTGAGCATTTTCAGTAATATTTTAGTCACATTGTGGGGGGAATTGCTAATATCCAGTAGCTCTTCACTGGTAACTGAGGAATGAGCTTGGTATATGTGGGCTATGTTCTGGTTAACAGATATATTCATATGAATTGCCAAGTATGACTGGAAGTAAATGGCTATCTGAGAGAAATATATGGAAATAGGAGAATCCAGATATTCCTCCAGGACGGAAAGTCCTTTCATGGCAGGACAGAAGCAAGCAAGAGAAATGGTGCTGGGGATTTGTAAGAGGAAGGCTTCTTTTTGAGAAGAACAGGACATTTTCAATAAAGGAGTTGATGCCAAGGCTGAGAGCTTTGTTGTAGCTGTTCAATGAAGAAGAAGAAGAAGAAGAAGAAGAAGAAGAAGAAGAAGAAGAAGAAGAAGAAGAAGAAGAAGAGGAACAAGAACAAGAAGAACAAGAAGAAGAACAAGAAGAACAAGAAGAACAAGAAGAACAAGAAGAAATCTGCTCAAAATGCTTCTTTTATCTTGAGTCTCTCATGCCACACAGTTGAACTCAGATATATGTCAGAAATATCTCGGAAACATCCCTTGTCATCAGAAAAATTACATTTAATATGTAACTTTAGAAAATTTAGAAAACAATTCTTTTTCTTT
>VZTI01004658.1:1437896-1526127 GCA_013397865.1 Struthidea cinerea | reverse complement strand
CCCCCCCTTCTATGTGGTTAAAGCTAAAACCTGAGACTATGGAATGCAAAAAGAAAAAAAAAAATCTTGGCCTTTTTTCTGGATCCTTTCTCAGTGAACTCTATATTTTGGTTTACAGCTCAAAATTTCTTCAGCCTGGCAGAAATATAACCTTGCCAAATTTATGGAAAGTGTACCACCTCACTATTGCAGTAAAAAGTAGAGAGGAATCTGAAGTCAGCTGGTCACTGCTGATGTTGCATTGCTCAGAAGACAAAAAGATAATGCAGCTGGCTTTCTCTGAATTGTTGACAATGTAACGTTTCCAGCAAGCTAATCAGAAATGACTCAGAAGACATACTGAGAGCACATAATGGAAAGTACTGTGGTTCATTTCTGCAATGTTGCTTCTCACAACCAATCAGATTTTAAAATGATGTAGAAATTAATAGCCTCAGAAACAATGTGACTGTGAGTATAAACTCAGCAAAGTCAGCCGCAAAATGCTATTTCTACCATCGCTTATTTTTTCTCTCAAAGTTCTTCCTTATGTAAGTAGAAAGAATATTACACTAACTTTTGTTGTTGTGAATTGCCGTGGCAACTCAAAACACATCATTCTCTGGTGAATACTGGTCAGAAGACATGTGCTTCAGTAGAATAATTTTTGAATTAAAGTATGTGAAAATCTGTTGAGTGTTTGTATCAGTTACTTTGATCTTTTCTGAGAAGCTGTGCTCATACTGAGTAGCTGCCTACTAAATACTGAGGCTGTGCCTTATCTGTAGCATAAATGAGATGGTGGATTGCATTAGAGCTGCTAGCAGGGCCCGGTGCAGGGAAGGCTGCTAGTCCTGAGGAGTGGTTATTTCTCATGGCTTACTCGAGTAAGAGATGCTTAGGATGTGTTACCTAGGAGGCTAAAGTCCCACAAATATTTTTACAGTGTGCCCGCACAAAACATTGTACAAATGCCTATTGAAAACCAAAATGGGATGAATTAATAAGTACTGTTATAAGTACTACCTCCCTGGGGAGATTTAAAGCAGAAGCTTGAAGGAGAAGCTGTTTAAATTTGAGCTTCTTGAGCTATCGAGTTCTTTTAATGGAAACTGTCAGCTGCAAATGGTGACGTCAGGGGAAGTAACCACACACCATCATATTGCACCGTTGCTGTTAGTACAGGGAGATCACTGCATCACTTTTGTACATAGAAGGCCCAATTCTTGCTAAGCTTCTGTGTCACTAAGGTCCAAAATGTGAAATTCAGACATTTAAAAAGTGTGAGTGGGCTTAAGGAAAACACAGGCTAAATGAAAGCTATATCAAAGTCTTAGGTTTCATTAGCAGAAAAAAAAAAACTCAAAAAACCCAAAAGACTCTATTTTTACCTGCAAATGTATTCTACATTTTAATTTGTTTAAAGCCAGACTAGGTCTTCTGCTAAGATTTAATCTTGTCCTACTGTTCCTCTCATTAATACCTCTCTGTGCTTTCAGTTCTAAATTAGGATTCACTCTGTTCAAAGGTTATTCTCATCTTCCTTGCACCTCTGTGTAGTGAACACAATTTCACTGCAAAGAGGGAGTTGCATTTAACCAGCTGATTCCCAAAGAGATCCATCAGGGCACATTCTGGAAGAAGAAATTCCACAAAGTATACTTGCACTCATTCTTTCTCTGTGATATTACTTTTACCTGACTTTCCCCTCAGTACAGCTATACTCCATTCATCAATCCATCTGCCTGTTGATTTACCTCATCCATCTGTCCTTCCACTGCATCCATGTAATACATCCATGTGTTAGTCATGCACATAGGGTCATCAGTCAAATTCTCCCTATCAGTGTTTCTATCAGTCAGCTTTTTCTGTATGTTTTATCCAGTTAATATACTGGTGTTCATGCATAGTAAATTATTTTATCTTTACACACGACACATAACTGTACTTTTTTTTCATGATTAATAGGAGTAGATATTAAAATATTCACTGAGCTAAAGTCAGAAAAGAAGACAAAAGGAAGGATTTTTTTTTTAATGTCTGAAAATAGAAATGCTTATAGCAACGAGAACTAACCAAAATGCATCTGCTCCCTGCTCACGATGCAATGTGAGTCTTCTCTCCCCATTTTCCTACCATAATTTTTAGGACTTTGACTAAACATACTGAACATACCATTTTTCAGCAGAACAAAGCAAAAGCAGAAGTTACACAAATATAGAACTTAGCATGACCTTTTCTCCTATCCTGCAATGGACACCTGTGACTATTACAGTGTAGGTCTACAATAAGTGAGATTTTTGTTGATGTGACAAGATAGAAAAAGAAAACTGGTTGCTGTGTGCCTGAGAATAGGGGAGGACACAAGCGAACACAGAAGTGTCAAGCTGGGCTATATAGCTTGTATTATACATTTTATAAGATCTCACACAAAGCTGTGGAGATACCAGTGACCTTCTGTGTAGCCTTGCAAAACTGTCTGTTTTTTTTCCATGCTGAGCTTGAGACAAAAGAAATAGTTTGAAAAAAAACTGAAGAAAATACCAATTTAGAGAAAAGAATTTATGACAAGGCTGGAAGATGAAAAGGATTTGATCATAGCCTGATCCATTCAGAATAGCAATATAAAAGATGGAAAGGAAGAACTAATTCACTGTATCAGAAGATGAAGGGATAAGAAGAAATAGTTGAAAACTGTGGAAGGGAAAAATTAAGACTGATAACAGCAAAAGATTCTCAAATTAAATTCTTATGGTAGAGTCACTAGAATTAGATGGAGTGTTAAGGGAGTGGAAGAATTGACCTACTTAGTGAAAGAAATTGGACAATAATGAGAAACACATGTAGGAATAGGACTCTGAGTATTCTAGGCACACTGATTGAAGTTCTTTGTAGCTCTTAGTGCTCCAGGTTTTCATGCATTGGGATATGGAAGTCTGTTGGGACTCAAAAGGACAGTTACATTGTACCATCAACTTCCTGACTGCATATTTGGGCATGGTCCAGTGGGCAGAAACTGTTTTACATGCACATCTCTTACTCTGGTTTCAAAGGACACCTCAGGCACAGGGATACAGAGCACCCTGGCTGACTCAGGCCTGGTCCTACTGTGGGTGAAGTTGTTACCTATGGCACAGCAAGGTCCAGCTAGTAAACCTGGTAAGGAAATCATCTCACTTGATTTCAGGCATTAACACCATGGATGTCTATTGATTGCACTGAGCTCCTGTGCAATCTCAGGAGAGAAAAAGGCTCTCTTAGAGCACAGGTCATCTCCCCCAAACGCAGATGCCAGAAACAGGCTGGATGGATTTCTACCCTTTCTGGTTTTTTGACTGAGGGCAGGACCTGGGCAAGGGGCTCAGATTTGACATGTGCATCATATATATTTAGGTCCAGTGAGATCAATCACACTGCTAGCGTCAGAGAGCCCCTGCAGGCCATCCAGGTGGACAAGTCCAGCAGATCTTCTTTGTGATCTTCTGGTTCATGATAGCCTCCTCCTTGGGTCTGTGTCAGGCTGCTTGTACTCCTCTCTGAACATTAGAAGAACTAGTCTGCACAAAGGTAGAGCTGTGGCCTGAGACACTTGCAATCTAAGGTAAGAAGTTCTAAAAGAAAAAAACAGAAAACACTGAAGGGAAGATATAGATGTGAATGTAGTCACTCTAAGAAGAGCTAAACAAAATTAATTATGGCTTACTTTCTTCAAGATTCTGTTTGAAAATATTGTTGCAGAATATGAAGGCTGAATGACTCTCCTAGCTTTTTTTATTCCTTCTTCACCATCTTGCAATGTCTGCAGCCCAAGTAGAGGAATGGCTATGATCCATCTTCTCCCAGTTAAAATTAGAAGGTGGTGTCATAGTATGAATCAGGAAATGTGTTTGGGGTTATTGGGCTGCTCTGAATTGCCAGCAAAGGATTTTTTTTTGTTATTTTTCTAAAGCATTTCTTTTATTCTTTGTTTTATTTTTATTTTTATTTTCTTTCCCTGTAAGGCTTCTGGTGCATTTGGAAGTTTGATTATGTATGAAGTCTTGTATGATAATTAATTAGCATTCAGGAGGAATACTTCAGTCTATGCATATTATTTGCACAGGTTAAGTATTCCTGATAAGACTTCTCAAATCAGACAAGCTGAATTTAACTTAATTAGACCTATGAATACTGAAGGAGAAAGTAAAAGGAAGCTTGCCCAGGCTTTTGTACTGTGGAAATGAGGAGAAGGTGCATGAGGGCTAAGTGTGCAGGAGGCAAAATCACCCCCAATCATAAAATAAAGAAGACAAGATGAGAGAGATGTCATGAAATGCTTACAGCTATTCCTGAGCTTTCAATGCAGCAAAGAATGGGGAATGACAAATCTTTTTAGTCATCTTCACCTAAGGAACAAACTAGGAATTTTATTGGGTTATTTTTGGAAAGAGAATTAAAGATGTAAGTGGACAGAAATATTTTAATTGCTAGCACCTCCAGGCACCTGTAAAAGTATGCCTGAAAAATCTGCAGTGTCATTGCAGCCAGCCCTTTGCATGTTTTTTTTCCCTTTTCCTAAAATTAAGACAAACAAAACCAGTGTAAATAGGACTGTGTTTCATTGTGACATGCTGTTTCATCAGTGTTAAAGTGTTCTTGGAGAATATGTCAATTTTGATGAAATCTTCATTGAAAAGGTGCTGAAATAAATCACTTCGGCTGTCTTGTTTTATTTCTGTTATGTCAAAACATTTTGTTTTGCTAAGGTAAAAAGATATCATTTTGACTACACCATTTTGATTAATTGGTTTTTGCTATACACATATTAATTTTTTGTATTGGATTAATATGAGATTTTAAATAGAATATTGTACTGAAGATTGAAGATTATGTTACAGTGTTTTCACATTAACAGAATAAAATATTTTGATATGATTCAATGAAATATTTCAGCATCATCAAATCAAAATAATTTTACAATATCAGAACATTTTGGTAGTTCCAAAAGCCTTTTAACTGGTGTAGCTTTCAGAAGTGTGGCTATAACACAGTTTTATTTGAAGCCAAGAGAAAATAAATTTTTTAAAAGCTGCCTCCTGCCACTAGAAATCAGATGTATCAAGCGCAAGAGAATTCTTCCTTAGAGATATGCTCCCACCTGCCATTTAGCGTTGGGGTAATTAAGTAGGGAATATGTGATGCAGAAGATACTAAGTTCAGAAATAAGCAGTGGCATGTCTGGATACGTGCTGCTGTTTGTACTTCTGGTCATCAGTTATGAGGATAGGACCTCTGCTCCCCTCTACTCAGGTAAATGCCTACTACGAAAAATTAAGAGTGAGCATAGGATTTCCTTTAATGGGTTGGCTAGCCTATTCTGCTTGATATGTTCTGCTTCCAGCTGTACCAAACACCTGTGCAAACAAGATATGGAACGGAAATTGTTACAAATACTGATATAGCCAAAACCAGAAATAAACACGGGTGCGATGACTGAAGGATACAGGAAGAAAAAGGAGAAAGTGGTCATGTTCCTGTTGAGTTTTTTCCACTGGCTCTTTTCTTTTTCTCAGTTTAGTTTGAAGTTCTGAATATGATATACTTTATTAGTATAAAATAATGATCTTTAAATAATAATGATAACTGAACACTGTGGCTAAAGCCTAATGCCTTTAATCACAAACAAATACCAAGCCCTTGATTAGTTCTTGCACTGTTATGTTTACTGCAGATCCACAGGTACATTTTGAGGTACACAAAGGGGTTTTAAAGGCAGAGAGGCACACTCCTGAAAAACACAGACTAAGGAAATCTATCTGAGAGAGTCACTGTGTGGTCACCCTGTCTCCAAAGCTTTTTGTGAGCATTCACTTGTCAAAGCAAAATATAGAAAATACATCTTCAGTTTCTGTGTCAGTGCTCAGAAATGTTATAAAAGCCTCCAAAATGTGAAATATAGACATTTCCCAACAAATTGGCAAATGTTCAGCAAAACCCAGAAAATAGTCTTTACAAAAGTGCTTGGTTTTTGAGGTTAATATTTTGTTTATGTATTTTATCAAGATTGCACATTTAGGAAATATATGACCTGTTGTTCATAAATAAACCACTGTGGCAATATGGTGTAACTCTGTAATAGTATAAAGGGAATTCTCCTTGACCTCCAAAGATAGACAGTCTTGTGTCCTGAAACCTGAGAATGGTGATATTTTCTTTTGAGATATTTTCCTGGATAACAGTCAGCAGATGCTAATCTTGTGCATATGCCTGCAAAATCCTTTCTTCAAATTTACAAAGCTTTTTGCCTCATTGAGTGAAATAACACAGTGAAACTGCCAGTTGCATAATAAGCAGATTAATTTTACTGATTGCTGTGTTGGAAAATAATGCCCTTTTTTCCACTGTAAATCTGTTGCCTTTAAATGTCATTGAGGACTCCCCTCACACATTTTGTGAATACACTGGGTTTCCTAATGTAGAGCATGTTT
This sequence comes from Struthidea cinerea, assembly GCA_013397865.1. Lineage (NCBI taxonomy): Eukaryota > Metazoa > Chordata > Aves > Passeriformes > Corcoracidae > Struthidea > Struthidea cinerea. Next base: position 1,519,681 of record VZTI01004658.1, on the reverse strand, counting down.
ATACACACAGATGTTATCTTCTTACCTTCATCTCATGACTGGGACACCTTTGACCACTCACTACCGACAATCATCATTAAATTGTTTTAAGAATATGCTGCAAAAGGGAACTTCTGCCGTGGTTTTGCTGGCTGTCTGTCTCAGTTCTCTGCTGTGGCTTGACAAGCCTTCTACAGGAAAAACTTTACCTGACACTGTATTTGCTTCCCTCTTTCACCTGCTCTTTCCACTGAAGCAGCACTCCCTGCCTTATGATTCCTTAAGACACATGGGGAAAAAGAGAGAGTATGCCTTTAATGATGACAAACGCCCACATGTTAAAATTTGAGATTCCATCAATGAGAGAATTTTATCAATTAAAAAAAAAAAAAAAGACAATGGAATACAATACAACAGCCCAGTCATTACCCCACTGTTGTTGACAGAAATTTGATTTCTGTCAGGTGTGGAGAATTAAGTAGCATCCTTACTCCTTCTACAAAAGGTGGATAGCAGTGCCAAAAGTTTGTTATTTAGAAGTGTAGCAGAATGATTTCCTTATTCGAACTAACAACAGTGGGAAAACCCCAAAACAATATAATGAGGAATTTGAGGTAGGGAATAATGAATGGATTTAGTTACTTTCATAGTAGGCTCCTAAAAATGATAATTATGTTGAAATAAGAAAGTTTCCAGTTTGCTAAGCTTCTTGTTTCTACTCTTCCAGTGAGGAACAGCATGTGTAAGGTGGTGTTTCTGAGTCTTTCATCTTTAAGAGAGGAAGTCTTTAGTATAGCTGTAGCTGTGTAGCTGTGTAGAAAATATAGCAGATACAGCAATCTGCTGAGGAAGGTAATTAAATACAAATGTCAGTGGATTTTAAAAGAAAAAAGAATCCCAAAACTACAAAAAACCCTCCCAAATCAAAATGAAACACCAAAAATCCCAAACAAACAAAACTCCCAAAAAACCATAAAAACCCTAGCAAGAAAATCAAATGTCAAACCTAGACACTAGAAGAGCCCCTTTTAGGAGAAGAAAGGGTGGGGAGGCTGAGATGAGAAGGTGATAGAAGATCAGTATACTCAGCCTGAGGTGAGCTCAAGTTTTACTGAAACCAGCACTTGTTTGAATAAGTGTCCTGCTGGGCCCGGCTGGGTGGAGTGGAGTGCTGCTGTGTGCAATATAACTTTGCTTAGAGGCACTTGGAGAAGAATCTAATAAAATATGATGCTATAAAGTCAGCCTCTGACCCTTTTCTTCAGGTTTCCAAAGCTCTTTACCTGGGCAAAGTGTTTCAGATATGCTGCAGTAGTGCCTTTGCTAAATCTAAGCCTTTGACCTGAGAGATCTCCTGGATTAACCATGCAGCCGAAGTGACCTGCTAGGCAGGATTTTATTTTAGATGCTCAAAGCTGAGGCTAACAAGGTCAGGAGGTGTGAGCTTATTGGGGATTAACACAGAATGCAGAGGCACATTCTACAGTTAATTTTCTTTGCAAGTTGATGATATTAATAATGCAGGAGATGTACCCAAAGAGACATAGCATTAGTATGAGAAAGCATTATTTGCTCAGAAAAGGGACTATCTGAGCAGTAAGGACAAACAAAGGGGAAGTGAGCTACACTTGTGCCAAGCTTTCCCCTGCTTGCTGCTGTACCACCCTAAGAGAGCAGCAGGGCTGAGACTGGAAGAAACCAGTTCCACTGCCGCTGTTGAAAATCTTTCTCTATGTACATAGAAAAGCATAAACTTTGATGCCTTTAGGCCTTTCTTGGCACTAAGTAGTTCACATGTCCTACCATAACAAGGAACATGGCATGTTTGCTCAGATTAGCAGCACAGTGTCAGGGAAAAGGACATAATACCAAACCCTGAGGGCTGGAGGTAAGTGCGTGCTGCTCTCTGAGATCTTTTTAACATGCTGTGGTATTTTAAAGAAGAAAGGCTAAAGATTCTGGTTTGCATTCTCTCTTTGTACAGTGAGGATACAGTTAAAAGGAAAGCCTGCATGAAGGAGGAGTGATGAGCTTGGTCATGTGAAGGGCAGAGGCCTGAGCATTCTGGAGTCCAGGCTCTGCTAAAAGGACATCAGGCAATTTAGCATGATTTGCTGTACCAAGCTGCCTCCAGAAATCCCTGCTGCCCCTTCTGTATTACCAACAGTTTGACTCATGAAATGACTCTTTCTTCAATTCTTTTGAACTCCTGTCTTCCTCACATCTCTTCCTGCATTCTCTTCCCTGTCACTGTGAATTTGGGTCTGAACCTGGCCCTTTGACCCTGCCTAAATGACTTTTTGCCAGCTCTTTCCTTTGGAGAGTGGAGCATGTTACAGGTATGAGCATGGTACCTCACTGCTGTATAAGGTCCAAATTAAACCTTTTTGAGTGAGAAAAATAGATTTGAATTAGATGAGGTTCAATGCATGGCCGGTTTTCTTTTAGCCATTTTTCATTAATGGTGTCATGACAAAAGAAGATGCTTTGAGCATTCTGCCAAAGCAACATGAACATGAATTTTGAAACTATTATGGTTAGGAAATCTTCCTGGAATCAGTCTCTTCATATGACTGATAAATTAATCCACCTCTACACAGTTTTCAGGTTTTATGGAAAGTTGTCCACCTTGTATGTATAAAAATCAACTAAGAATGAGGGAAAAAAGAGAAAATCTTCTGAAATAACTAACTGGATTAAAAATTTGAAGATGGGGGAAAAAAAGCTTCAGTCTTACAGACTAGGACATTGTTTAATACCTTATCTGGAAGTACATTGAATCAGAAAAATGAATGGTAGACACCCACAGAAATCTTGAAGCCCTACCACACAGTCCATCCACTGGTTGTCAGCCTTCACCCACATCTAGATTAGCTCTCAGCAGTACCTTACGTGCTTCAGGACAATAGCAACTGGAAGATGAACAGCCTGCTTGAAAGGATATGTCCCTGTCCTTTCCTTTGGCCTCTGTTTTCAGAAGGAGTTGGCAGCTACGTTTTCCGGGAGAAATCTTAGCAATTGGTACTCCCTTGTGCTACAAACTCAACTGCCTTAGTGTTACCCAAGTGTTTTCTATAATTTAAGATGGAACTGCTTGGAAGAAACAAGTACTCCTCCAAACTTTGCAGTTCTCCTCTGCTTGTAGAAAGAGCAAGTGTGTTAATAAGTACAGTTGCTGTTTGAGTGGTTCTAACAAAATAACTCCAAGAAAGAGCTTCTAACAAAATAACTCCAAGAAAGAGCTTCTCTCTCAACCCATGATCCACATTCAAACCAGCTGTGGAGATAACTGTTTTGTCACAGTGAATGGAACATTTTCCATTTTTGTTGATATATCTGTCTGTGTTTTAGTTACCATGCTTATACAATACAGAAGTATTTTCCTTTGAAATGTTACAATTCACTTCACTGAGGCATTCTTTCTGGACTCATGTGTATGATAGAATAAGTAATTTTTGCCTTCTTTTGAGAATAAGAGCCCAAGTGCTGTAAACAGCCATAAAATTTCTCCTTTTACTAAAAAGCATGAGACCGCTGCACTGAAAAATATGAGCAAAACATGGTCTACAATAATTCTGCACAATCAGGTCGGGAGGAAAAACAATTCCTTGCCTTGCCTGTATGTAGACACATAGTACAATGTTGCATCTTCAGCAGCCTGAAACAAATGAATTCTCAATATGACCTGAAAGCTGGTGACTGGAAGAAAGCCTCCAGAAAGGGTAATTAATCTTTGGCTTCTGTTAAGGGTGAGTAACTTTCAGGCAGAGGCTTGGATTCTGCTCTCTCGTCCCAGTGGTGGGAGCCCTGACAGTCTAGAACCACAATGCTGTGACTTAGTTCTTCAAATACATTATAACTTCACCCCACAAAAAGAAAAGCAAAAAAAGTCAGTACAGAAATTGTTAGGAAGAGTGGGAGATGGATTTCTTAGCAAGTAAACTAAGGATTATCAAAAACATTTCCATGACAGGATGACCACACACACTTGCACCTTAAATAGCTAAGGGGAGTGAACCAAATCCGAGTCTCAGGCCTTTACAGCGAGTGATGGCACACAAGGATGAATCCAAACCTTTTGTTTCCCTTCCATGCTTCACAAGGGTTTCTTCTAAAGATGAGCACCTACAGAATCAGCTGGGGCTGGGAACAACACGCATTGCAATGAATCTGGGTGGCATTTGTAATTAATGGCAAGCAGCAACATGTGAAAGAAGATAAGAAACTAATGAAAATATCAATAAAATATTTCAACTGTAGCAAAGGTAAGCTGATGAGGAATTTTATTTATTTCTTTATTTTTGGATTTGGGTTCAGACTGATTCTTCTTTGCCAAGCTGTAGTCTTGCTCTTATGCTAGATGGACAAGGAAAAGGAATAAGTATTAGTACAGGAAAACCCTGGTGTTTTCGCAGCAAAACAGGTTGTGATTTCTCAGATTTGATGAAACTGATACTTTTTTCCTCATTTTGACAATGTCTCTTCTGATTAGAGCCTAGCAACATGGTAATGGCCTTTACAAGCTGACGCAGATGTTAAACAAAAATAAAAGTTGAGAATGTCAAGAGGAAGGGTGGATGACAGGTAACAAGAGGAGTGATGGGTGAAAAATTCTCAACAAACTGGCCTCTGGGCATAAATTTGTCTTTAAAATGATGGCTTAAAAAGAAGTAGAGATGGAAAATCCTACTGATTTTCTCCAAAATAATTCACACAATGTAACCCAGAGAAATATAGAAATACATAGCAGCAAATTACTATTTTATTTCCTAAGAGATTGCACTTGGAAAAAAGGAAAGCATGGGAAAAAGTGAAGATCATGGAACAATTCTGACTTAATGTTGAATCCAGCACAGAAATGTTGGGCTGGTTTTTTTTTTTTTTTAATTTGAAAAACTGTGACCATCTATCTATCTTTGTTTGGCATGGTTACATTTTCTGAGGGATGAGTCCAGTGTACAAGAATTTAAATATCTCTTTTTCATGTCATTATCTATTGCTCTACTCATTAGGATATGGCATTGTAAAGCTGCAGTAAGCAACATGTCTAGCACCTCTGCCAGGTGTAGCTCTGCTCCCCTATCTTCCTGGAAAATTATGTATATCATTCAGGAACATCCTCACCATTTTCAATACTATCTCTAGCATAAAAGGAAGTATATGTTATCCAGTCCTAACAATATTGTATTATTAAGTTTTCTATAACAATGCTTCAGTAGACTGGAGTATTTTGAGACCTTCATGAGGGACTGTTGCTCTTTTTGCATCTTCACCTGGGAAATATTCTCTGATTAACTCACTAGTTGTCTGGTCTCAAATATCTGTGTTCATTGCAGCAGTAACAAAGGTTTCCCTTTCTACTCAAGGAACTGAAAGCACCTTAAAACATACATTGGTAAACTTCTTCAGCTTTTTTTAAGGGAGCAATTTATTATCTCTGTCATAGAAAAGTGAAGTAGAGTCATGGCATTTTGGGAAGCACATTTTCTTCCTCAGGAGGCAATAGGCATCCTACGCTTCCCAACAAGTCACTAATGCCTAGTACTGGAATTAGCTAACAGTAAGGCAACTGTGTTCTTTGACAACTGAAATATCAGGTTAACTTACATTTTAAAATACCAGGGATATTTTGAGCTAATTTTCCATTCAATCACATCCTTTACAGATAAAGTATTCAGAGCAATCTATTTCCTTCAGATAAAACAGGTTCCAAAATGAATGTATCCCTGTTAACTGTGCACAGGTACCAGTTGTACAGTTCACCATTTATTTTGTACATGCGGAAAGTTGATGAAAACGATGCTACTTTTATTATGAAAGCTTCAAAAGTTTGAGTCTCAAATGCATCAAAACAAAGCTGAGATGAAATTACTTTGCCTGATTCTTCACTCCCTTGCACTGGTGCAGCTTCATTGACATCTGTGGTATTGCAGAGACACACAGGTGCTGTGAGGCCAGGGAAAGACACAACCTGATGTAGAGCTGATGTCTCCTGTCACAAGTCATATTTTCTGAACAAGATGCAATAGAGACAGTAAACATTGCCTAAAACTAGCTAGCCACAATTTCCTTCGCTTTCTCTGTCTCAGCTGCCTGAAATGCATGATTTTTTTTCATCTTTCATCCAGAAGTCACGTACGTTTCAGTACCTCAATTAGTAGGGTGGTGGGATTTGTTTATATTGCAGCTGGTGCTCCAGTGAATTTACCTGCAGTTAACTTGATGGCCAGCTTTGCTCTGAACTGTATGTCATCGATAACAGCAAGTGACAGTCTTGCCATTACAACAACTTGATAAATTGACCAGGCTTCAAAATAAGTCAGTTTCACCTGCTACACAAAATAGACAGGCTTTCTGGTCTAAATCCCCAGGGTCAAACATTTCTGACAGAGATCTCAGAGCACATGAGCCACCAGGCACACCAGACAGGTCAGGCTTTTGAGGGAGAAGTCATTTACAGTCCTGAGGAATGAAGGGTGCAAAGGTGTGGAGTGGTGGCTTTCTCCCGCTCTTCAGGGCTGTGTTTGACCTGCTCTTTTGTGCTGCTTTCAGCAAAAATCAATTCTCAGCATGTCCAAGCGTCCTGTGTTAAATAACTCATTGCACCTCACTGCCACATGCAATGCTCACATCAGGAACACTCATCAGGAAATGCAGTTTTCTTGAGGAGTTCTAGGGTGGTTTCTCCTGAGTTTGGATTAAGATGTCGTGCAGTAAAAATGAATGGAATTTCCATGTACAGTAATCTGTGTTCGGTATATGGTGGGGAGATGCCTCTCAATGGATGTGCCTTGGTGGGCTTAGAGTCTATGGGACGATCTTGTTCTCTCTTGCAGTGCTAGAGATTAGCACAGACGTCATCATCATCAGACATACTGTTATAGGTACTTTTGTTGGCTTTGGGACTTTTTCTGCTTTTCTTTTAAAGAAGAGAAATCAGAATTTTTCTTGAAAATGATTTTTTAAATTATTTTAGGGGATCAGTTGTAATTATGCAAATAAATATTCAGATACCTTTATGGACGTAGGTTATTTCTTATTTCACTCTAACCATATCAAGGAAATTATTGCATTTCTCACCAAGAAACACTGGTAAGATTTCTAAGAGTCCTTCAGGCTTTGTTCTGATTTTACAGTCATTTTGTGAGGTTTGATATTTAGAAAGTGACAGCAATTTCTGTTCCATTTTAGACCAGGGAAAAGAGTGCAATTTCATTTGTACATCTAAAAGACTGCTCTGTAACTCCAATCCAGTCATACTCAGCTTCCTTTAGAGGCTATTGAGACAAATAGATACTTCCAGATAGTGAGTCAGGTGCCTGCTGCAGAATGTCTGAAGCCAAATCGGCACCTCAGGCTTATGCTAGCACAGCTCTGTAGATCTGGGCTGGAGAGAAGAGAAATCCCAGGCAGATTTAGCTATACTAACATTCATCCTACTGTTGATCTAGTTATCTCAGCAAACCCTGGTTTTTCTCCTAGCTCAACAGGCAGCTGTGCTGTTACAAAGGTGTGTTGCTCTTTTGCAGGACCTTTTTTCATGGTAAAAGTAATGCACTCTTGGGGCTGGTTTTGAAATAACAATACAGCTTACTAAAAGGACATCACAAAACTGTAAGTAAGGGAAACCTTGATTCCTCCAGGCAGTGCTATTTTTTATGGCTTTTTTCTCTTTCTACTCTTTCTGGCTTTTGTTTCTGATATGAAGAGAACTGGTTTAATATGGGGAGAAATGGATCAAAAGCATCTGGAGAAAGTAGCATTCAGCTTTTTCCATTCCTGTAGCAATTAGTGTCTGCTCTTGTTGAACATTTGCATGAGAAATATAATATTTACATGAAGTACAACTGACATTTCTTTCCAGTTGCAAAGAAAAGTAAAACGATGATATTTTTTCATTAAAAATGCATCAGATATTTATGAGAAACATAAGAATTTCATAAACATCTATGATAGCTTTCAAATAATTTGTGAATGCTTATAATCTGTAAGAATTTAAAATCTTAATAGAGATATTAACATAAAATAGTATTCTCCACTTTGATCAGCTCTCAGAAAAAAATAATTTCAAATACGTAACAGAAATATATTTCTAGCAGAAGCTTAATGTACAATACCTGAAAACACTGAATTATCAGGGAACAGAAAACATTCCATAGGATTTATGTAGTACAGGAAATGACCAATATACGTTGTTTAAAACAATGAATAATTTGTAACAAATACATAAGCTGAATTTTTTTCATTAGAACTCATCTTCAAAATACATGAGAACATTGAAACACAGAAGGGGAAAGGACCTCAAGAGACCAAAATGCCTCTTTATTTCATGGTAAATATACTATGAACACACCTACTGGATATTTGTACAATCTATTCTTATAAAACTCCAGAGAAATATCTCTTGCAGCAATCCTTACAGAGTCTATTCCCATGCCTCACCCTGGTTTGAATTTTTCTTAATATTTAACTGGGAGAATTAGAATTTTTAAACAAAATAAGATTCCTACAAATTCTTCTTTTGTTTTCTATCCTTACTGGCTCTAGAAGAGCTACTGATTTTCCTCTTTGTACAAACCAGTTGTGAAATGGAAGGCTGTTACTGTGTCTCCCATTAGCCTTTTCTTTCTTAGCCTGAACAGTTTCATATCCATCAGCCTTTCCCTGTAGGTTACATCTGTTAATCCTCTTAGATTTCTTGATGCCTTACTTTTTATAGTAGTTTCCTTTTTTCTTTCTCAATACAAGCCATCCAAAACCAGAGGTAATCACTTGCTGCCTTGGTGTCAGCATGAGCTGAACTGGAACCGTGACTGTGGTTTCTTCTGCCCAGTGCTCCTGTGTGATATGGTCTGGTGTGAGACCTTCCCTTTCTGCAACAGCATCCTCCTGGTTTTATCACGTGCAGTTTGTGGTGTGCTGTACTCACTGGTTCTCCGCCATGCAGTCAGGTTAGTCATTTGTACGTTTGGTTTTCTTTGGGCTTGTGCCTACTGAACTTCATATTATGGATTTCAGAGTGACTTTCCACTTTTCCAATATGCTTTATTTTCAATCCTGTCTTCCAAAGAGCTTGCAATGTTGTCCAGCTTGCTTTTTACACTTTTGAAAAAACCCCAAACCAAACCAACTTTTTTCTGGTCAATTGAAATAATGAATAAAACCAAAGCCAGGCCAAATACCTGTGGTTTAACACTTAAGAATCCTCTCCAGTCTGACCAGGAGTCAACAATTCTAACTGTAGTTTTGCATCCATTTGAGAATGCATTTCCCTGGTTTGCTTATGAGGTTGTTTTCTAACATTGAGGAACTGGAAATGGCCTAAGAGTTTGGTCTGAGAGGAGGTTTGTGACCACAGACTCACTTGAGAGTTGGTGGCTTCTTTGTACTTTGGAGATTTGCTTTTGTGTTATACATGTTTCCATTTAACCGTGCAAGGTCATCAGGACTTGCTTGTGTTTTTATAGCAGATCTGGATCTGTTGCTAAAACCAGTGATTTTTTTACCCCTTGGTTAAGTTTAGGTTCAGCTTGTCTTTGTGGGTCTGGTTTGGTTTTATTTTGTCTGATGGATTCTACAAATCCTAGAGAATAATATATTTTCAAAAAATAAAAAAAATATAAGCAGGTGTACGCTTAGCGAAAAAATCAAAACAAGCAAACAATCCAACACCCCCAAAATTTGAATTTGAGGGAAAGAGACCTATCATAACTTTGAAACATATTAGGTAGATTTATTGCTTACTGCTAGAGCATTTTACATCTGTTGATGCTCCTAGCTGCTTTGACATGTAACACAAGGGCCCGACACATTTGTGAGGCTTCACTGTGTCTCAGAAATAAGGCTTTCATGTATTGAAAACTTTATGTATCATGTATTGCTGGTATTGTAAGAGTCTTCCATTTGTCTGAGAAAAAGAAACTGGCAATTGAAAAGGAAAAATTCATCTGCATGGACTTCAAATCATTATTCTCTTCTAATTGTCCTTTAAAAAAATATTATTTTATTTTCTGAGGCTGGGCCATAAATATAGTTGTTATCTAGGGATGGGACATTTTATGCAGGCAAGTTCAGCCCAGCTGTGTGAGAACATCTAGCAACGGATTTGCATAAATGAGCTTGCCTCCAGGCCCACTCTCTCTCTCCACAGTCATTCTTCCTGCTTCTGCTCATTATCTCAAATTTTCAGCAAGTCTTCGAAATTCTGCCAGGCATGGTCTAAAAGTCTTGTGGGATTGAAGGTTTCCTTGAGAAGTAAGAAACGTGGGAAGACGGAAAAGAAGTTTTCTGGTATGCTGGAAAGCTGGGGAAGAACATGCAAAATCTGAAAGACATGGTAGAACTGGATCCCTGCAGGGCACGTGGAGACAGGGAGTGGGTGAGACCAAATCTTCTCCTCTGTTGGGCCTGTTTAAAAGCACCTCTCCTTTCCGCGCCCTTACAGCAATCCCTGAGCCATCTCTGCAAGCGTGGGCACGCCCGTTCTGAACAAAGCCAAAGCTGAACAGAAATGTCATCTCCGATGGCAGTATGAGTGTCCTAACACAGTTACAGAGTCTGGCTGCAGGGGAGAGCTTGTTGGGTGCTCGCTTGAAGATTGTAGCCCTACACTATCTTGTACAGCAAGGGCGTGCTGCCAGGAGGGCTGCCTGCTGCAAGACAGAAAAAGTGCTGTGGGAGCCTCTGGGAGCAGAGCAAGGGAATATGTTGAGAGGAGAGCATGCAAGGCTGGGAAAAGAAAGGCACTCACAGTGTGGGTGTATACAGCAGATTCATTCTCACCATTTTTTCTGGCAGGCTTTTATTAATTCTTTTAGATTCCACTGAAATTTAATACCCATTTGGGGGACATTCACACTTGTGCACTGACTAGGTGTGTTGCAAAAGGAAGAGAAGTTGTTCATTTTATTTCTTCATATAGATTTATTTCAAAAGCATTTGCCCACTCTACTTTAAATATAGAGGTATATTAGTATCACACTGCCTGATGTCTATTACGAACATAACTGTCTATTAGCATTGCTTTATATGATGTATATATGTGGATGCATTTGTAAAACCATGTGCTTGTGTATATGCATCCATACAGATCTACAAGCCTCTCTCTCAACAGTCTCATAATACACACTGTATCATTATAAAAAGATTTTATACTTTTTTAGAAAAAAGTTGTCGTATGAATCTAGGATTTTATTAGTCCTCTTTAAAGTAAACAACGTGAAATAGATGTTTGCATTTCAGAGATATGCCTTGAAATCTGCAGAACTGAAGGGGGCAGGGAAGAAACTTCTCCTCCCAACTCCACCCTGCTTTAAAAGGTGTTACACTTAAAACTCTTTCTAAGGTGTCGTGATAGGAGTACACACAGACACACATCTACGAAGTCAATAGACCCCATATCAAACAAGCCATGCTGTCCATAGGATAGTTTGCACATAAACCATGTATTAAATAACTGCAGGTGGCTAGTGTGAACAACATGTTTTAAAAATCAGTCTCTATGGATCAGAAGAAATTTTCATTAAGATTTATTATATAATCTCTAATTGTTGTGAAATCTACTTGTTTATATTCTCCAGCACAGAGGGATGTCATTTGTGGTGATCCAGTGATACTGATTAGCCCCTAATATGTTGGAAAAAAATGTGGTTTATGCCGCTAAGTAAATCAGAGACTTCTGCAGCAGCTGGAAACTAACACCTGAAGCCATCTGAGCTGCACTGTTCTCTGTTGCTAGTAGGACTGATTCCTCTCCTCACAGTGGAAACATGAACACTCAATATGCATTGCACATCAAGTAATTTTCCTGTTTAGCTTCTCTAACTCTTGCATCACATTTTTAATTTTCCTCTCTTTGTAATTTAGTCTAAATAAGGGCTCTGGTATTAATTTTTTTGAGAGAAAAATAAGCCCTGCAAAATCAGAGACATGCATTGCCCTCTGTCTAATCAATTTTATAACTTTTTTTTATTAGCTTATCCTCTTGAATGAAATTATCATTTTCAAATGAGAGACATATTAAAGTGCAGGCTGTTAAGCCTGTTAAAACATGTCTCATAGCAGGACTGAGTGGGATTTTCATATATGCATTTGGCTCTTGAGTTGTACTAATGCAATGTGGGTTTTTTTTCCTTAAGAATTTTCCTGAGAGGTCCTTATGAATGATGCAGACAAAGAAGATTTTTTTTTTTTTAAATCTCTTTTTGCTGTATGGAAAGGCTACCTACAGCTGGACACAGCTGTTAGAACAGGCATTTATACCATACTGAGAACAGAAACCTGTCCCTATGGGATAGTCTTTCCAAGGCTCCTGTGATGAGGAGAGCTTGTGAGGTCCAGGAAAGCAAGCACAGAAAACATTAATGTGTGTGAAATTACCAGGTAAAGCAGAGACACCAATCACTGTTCTATTTCTCGTAAGGCTTCTCAGATGTGGTAACTCAGAAGCATCCCTTGATGTTTATATGAATCCAAACCATCATTGCTGATACAGAGCTATACACATGAATTACTATCAGTAATATTTTATTCTCTGTAAAATGTAATAGCACAGAATTTAATTAGCTCATTGTCTTATATGGACTGTTCTTCTTTCTTAATTTTTGCAAGTTCGTGACTGACACCCTGACTAGGACATGGGGAAATCTGGTCTCAGGGTGAGGTCTACTCACTTTACAGAGAAATGCTGATGAGAATTTTCTGGTAAGCAGGGTAGAGAAAAACAGATGAATGGCAAGAGAGCTTTGTTCACAGTATCATTAAAGCTGTAATTGTTCTATAATTAATGATCTTTGGTCCTTGCAAAACTGAGTGCAGAGAAAAAGAGCATTATGGGAACACAATGAATGGTTTCCATAAACACAGAGGAACTACATAAGTGGAAAAGCTTATAAAATGCCCCTGTAACTGTACAGGTTATGCCCAGGTGTTACTGAGCTTCAAAGAGGAGATGGATTCATCTGGATAGTATCACACAGATTTTTTCAAGCAATTCTTTGCATCCTGTTTTAAATGAAAGTGAATTATCCTCTTCTTTTTCTCTATAGCAAAATGTTTTTGTTCTCAGTCCTTAAATATCTGAATTTTTCATAACCCTCCATGGATCTTATTCTCACTGAAGCCCAGTACTAGGACCTGTTACTATCTCCAATACTTTCTGCCTTGAGAAGCAGTTAAGAAAACCCCAGGCAATGTGCTTAATGTTCCCCAGCGACTCAGTGACTGAGTCAGGTGAATGCTTCCTTACAGATATGCATGTATGTGACCTTTCCCCACACAACATATTTGTGTCATGGACTGGACTCACAGGTTTTGGTTTTGTTTTTGGTTTTGTTTCTGCAGTGACACATTTTTGCCTTTGGTGTTTTACCACAGCTGCTGGATGATGAGAAAAATAAATCCACCTGGCTGAGCTATTCACCAGCTTTTTTTTGTGCCTCTCTTTAATGTGGGGCAGCTGTGCTGCCTTATTCTCTGCAGCTGACTGTCCTTCTCTGCCCACCTTATAAAACATGGAAAAATCACCCTTCCCCCATCCAGCTGCCTGGCTGAGGAAATGCTTTAAAGGGCAAAATTACAGCTCCTTCTAACAGTGATTCACAGAAGAACTTGAGCTTTGATTTATAATTAGAGCTCTGAAAACCTTTCAGTGCAAAGCTGGGAAGAGCTAGGAAAAAAGCTGTACTCACCTGTTTTCTACCTCACTTCATTATAAATCTGGTTCATGTCTGTCCTCTGCCTCTGTGTTTGCCAAGGTTTTGATGATGCTGGTATGAAACAGTTTCAAAGGGAAATTTTAAGGCAAAAGGAAACAGGAAATATCTTCTTTCCCCATATTTCAGGACTGGGAGTTTTGCTTCCTTTGAAATTATTGGGATGTTGACTTTCTGTGTGACTTTGAAATAGGGCAAAGTTTGTTCTCACTTTTGACTTCTCCCCTCCTTTTCTCACTCCCTCTCCTGCAATAACAACAAATGTTATTTCTCCATTTCACAACCTTGGTGACTTTGGGAGTTTCACGTGGACATGGGCTGAATGACAGTCTGTTCACAAGACAGTCATCTGTGCTTTTGCTCATGAGATGCTCTTTTGCAGAACATGATGCTTCTACCCAGACCAGGAGAGAAGAAATCCCACTGCAGTGAAAACACTTGAGCTCCCTCTTGGTTTCACTCCCTTGAAAGACAGAGTCCACCCAAAAGTAAAAGCCCACATGTTGAGGGTACTTTTTATTTTTAATAAAAAGATGAGCATGAGTCTTAAATTCTCTCTCCCTATGAGTTTTTGTACATCTTGATATCTGTTTTCTGTTTTTCTCCTCATAGTCTCTGACACCTCCTTTCTTTCTCTCTTCTCTTGCTCTCTCCTTGTGGTAGCCCTGCCCCAAAATACGTCTTAGCCTTCTCAATATGGCTTTTCTCCTCTGAAAGAAAGAATCTCTTCTCAAATCTCATGTAAAAAATGTTTGCAGAAACATGTAATCTCTCTACATCCAAAGGTAGAAGCTGTGAGGAGAACCTTGGATTTGAAAGGAAATGAATGCATTAGTTCTATGTCAGTTTGAATCAGCGATGCTGTCTATGCCTGCATGCCTCTGCATAGATTGAAAGCTCTAAAGCTTGCTTTCAATCTCTGAACCCCCTGAATTTGTACTTGTAACATAAACTGTGTATATGCCACGCACTTTGTCAAGCCTCTCCAAGAGAGCTGATTTTCTAGTGCTAGCACTGATCCTGTACCACGGTGTCATGTACAATGCTCAGCTCAGCTAATCCTCTTGAGAAGGAAAAGAATTCTACATAGCTATAACAGTATAACTCTATCAAGTTTTTCTTACTGCTTCTAGCAATTAGTTCTGAAATTGTGGAGGCTAATGTTTGTGATTAATACACACACATAAAATGTATCATCTCTTCTGCTAGTAGTTGAATTTCTTTTTTTTCCTTTTATTTCTTTTTTAGTTATATCGTGTCACTGGATGTCATAGGTAATATTCAGGTATGATAGGGTATTGCTTTAGTTTAGTACTTTGAGAAGCTTAAGAGGGCAGCAGTTTCTCATTTTCTCAGTCATGTTCCATGCATAGTTATACTGGAATAATAAGAATGATGTGATTTTGATCATTTATCCAAGACCTCATGTCACATGGAAATGAAATTTTGCAAGTAGGTACTGTATTTTGAGTCAGTTTTTAGTATGCAGGTGACAAGAAAACATTTTTCAGTAGTTTTAATTAGAGATGGAATAAAAATTAGCCAGAAAACCTTGTGTGACTATAAAAATGGACAACAAAAACAAGGAAAGAATGAGGAGGAAGATGCTCAAGCATAGGTGGCACCTGATTGTGGTCTACAGCTAAGACATCATTACTGCTGTATTATGTTACGTTAAGACTCTGGACATCAGTGGTCAAATATTCCAAACCTGAAACTCAAGTTTTAAGGGATAATGTTGCGTTCAAACACAGGCAAACTGATTAAGCTGACAGTAGGGCAAACGTGTTGTGACTTCTAGGACCAAGCAGTGAGGACAGAAGGATCCAGTAGTTTTCAGAGTACAGTACATGGGATATAGCAAGGTCTGAGAACTGTGATGGATCTAGAAGGCTGGGAGGAGGAGGAGGAGGACTTCTTTGTGTCCCTACCACCATGCAGATAAGGGCACTGGACATGGCAGTGTTTGTTAGCCTTCCTTTGAAATCAGGGAGGCAGGTTTCCAAGGAGTAAGTTGGGGATTCATAGTTTTGCTCTCCAGATGGAAACACTGAGCGTGACTTAGTCAATCACATGAGAGGCATATCAGCTTTATTAACTTGTTTCCAAATGTGATCACTAATGGACAAAGTAGAACAAAGTGATAAAGTGGACTTGATTGGCTGGGCATAAAATAGATGCAAATAGACTATTAAAATATTTTCCTCTGGTTAAATGTGTGCAACATTTTTATACCAGATAAACGCTCTACATAAAATGCAAATGTCAACTTCCGTGCCCTACAAAAGTAAAACAACATCCAATTCATTGTTTGGCACATGGAACATTTCATAAATGTTCATAAGGATTTTGATTTGTGGTTTGTCTTCCCAGAAGCTGGAAAATGAAGGCATGTCCAGTAGCCGAAATAAAAAAGGTGTTCTCTATGAAATCTTCTGTCTCTCCTTTAGTTCTACCAGAGTCTCATGAATAGATTTTGAAGGTTGAAATTTGACTACCTGATTCTTCAAGAAAGATCTGAATGGGAGGGTTGTTTTGATAGTTTTGAAAGAAAGAAAAAAAAAGGGAGATGGGACTTGTCTGGAAGGCTGGAGCAGATTATCAGCAGCTCAATGGCATCATCGATCATCATCATCATCATCTTCACAAAAAACCTTTATCACTTCTTCACTCTACCTTTCCACTGAATTACTGAAACAGCTCACCATATATTGACTACTATTTCTTCAACTTCTAATTTAACTGTCCTCATAATCTGGTGTAAACCAAATATTATGAATTCTGATATCCCACATCTTTTAGAATATGTAACCCTTCAGCATCCAGAAGTAAACTCCTTGTATGCTGTTTACCCTGACAACGTCAAAAGATGGATGTAGAGTTAGGTTTCACAAAGGCTTCAACTTGAGTGATGAGCATATTAAAATGCCTAAACCCCTGTCCAATAAAACTGAACCAGTAAAAAGTTAATTTTATACTTTCTAACAAATCTGAGCAATAGGTAGGTTTAGGGGAAAACAGTGGATAAGAAGAGGCTTTAATGAAGGCAAAAATCAATTCCCGGTGACACTGTTCCCCTTTCCCTCTTTGGAACAGACTGCATTGCCGTCACTGTTAACTGTCACAGCAAAGACTGTCCTACGAGCTGTAACATCTCCCATGTGCATATCACTAATTATCTGCAGCAGGGAAGCATGTTCAAATTTTAACTACACAAAATAACAACCCAAGCGCATGGATTATGACATGAGACAAATTTTAATGTCCTGTAATCATAAAGTGTTGGTAATTGTGGCATTCCCCAGCCTACGAAAAGAACAAGGTGAATGTTTTACAGTGTTAATGCTTCTTATGATTCCAGGAACCCCAGGGGCTTTGCAAAGGGTGAGTGACATTTACCGCAGCTCCTTGAACTAACCCCAAAGTCTGGACATCACTGGTGTTCCACTTAAGGGTATAAACAGTGCATAGGTTTTCTGCATATGAGTGGATTCCTAATGAAGTGTGCTCCATGGGAAACAGACATAATTAAACACCATTTGCAGATGAGGGAAGAGAAACATTAAAGGATGAAATGGCTTGTCAGAACTCAAACTGATACATAAGAAAAGCTGGTAGATACACCAAAAATCCCTCTATGGTTTTTTTCTACAGTCACAGAATCTCAGAGTGGTTGAACTCGGAAGGGACCTTTGGAGGTCGTCTAGACAAGCCCCTCCTGCTCAAGCAGGGCCACCCACAGCAGGCTCCTTAGGACCTTGTCCAGGTGGCTTTTCAGTATCTCCAGGGATGGACAGTACAATCTCTCTGAGAAACCCACGGCAAAGCACAGTTACCGCTGCAGTACAAAAGGTTTTCCTTATGTTCAGATGGATCTTCCTTCTGTCCTACCTGTTATTTTTTCCATTCACCAGTTGGCAGGACAAGTGCCAGATAGACCGATAAACACTGTGTCTCTTTGGTTTTTGTGAAGATATCACAAAATAGGAATAAATGCAGGGGCTAGTTGTCCATTTCCCCCATGGGAGGAAGATGACCTGATAATTCTCCACCTTGGTAAGGCCAGTGAAGACATGCAATAGGAGATTTTGTCATTGTAAGTTAGAAAATCTTGATCTACTTCCCGTTCTACTGTCTGTGCTGTTAATCAAGGCCTGATCAATACAAAGAAAATCTGTACTTCCATACTCTATATATCTTAATTAAGTGAGCAGGTCTCTAGGCACCTTGTTATCTCATCAACATAATTTCATTTTATTTTTCAGTCATTATTCATAAAATCACATTGCTTTTTCTTGATGCATCACTGCAAATCTTTTAAACCTATTAACATCCTTCACAGCTCTTATTGCCTCTCACCTTGACTGGTGTCATTTTTGTTGGTGCTTTTGTCTTGGTCCATATCAGGAATGCAACATGCTGATGTGAGAATCATCTTAATTGTTCCTTAACCCTTCTGCATGAATTTCTTCCTGTTGTTCAGTGACATAATTTCCTGGTATATCTGAGATACCAAGACAGAGGGATAAGGGGAATTGGAATCTGGTGGAATAATTAGAGTTGCAAAACACTCAGACTCTGCCTTCTGACTCTCCAGAGTACAGGCCTGCTCAAATGCCACCTCTCACCCACTGCTCTTCTTGCTTGAACTCTACTATTCTCATTGCTTCACACCTTATTTCCTGAACTCAGCCTCTGTTCTCTGGTGTGCACAATGAAAATGATTACCTCTCAAATCTATTTTTTTAAAAAAGTATTGCTTTTGCGATATATTCTGTCATCTCTTTGCTTGTTTGTCCCCTTTACTTGCCCCATCTTTTTCCTCAGTGATGACTCAGTTGGTGAGAGCACCCTGAAGGGATGCATAAAATGGCTTTCAAGAACTCAACCTAGTGAAAGTGTTCTGTTAATATCAGGATTTGGCTTTAGACATACTTGATCCCAGCGTGAGTCAGTGGGGGGAGAGAGACAAATGAAGCAAGTTTCTTTGCTGTTCCTGAGCTAGGAAAGCCATAGAAAATCTCTTTGTTCTGCTAGAGGGAAAATTCCTATATGGCAGGGAAAACATGGGAATATCATGCCATGCTCTATAGTAGCCATGCAGGCATGGTGATTTTAGTGTTTAGAGGGGAGTGAGAAAATGTTCTAAAATCGTTTCTGGGGACTGAGAGAGGAATGTGGAGGTAGTTTGACTCTAACTGTCTAACGTATTGTCGCATGAACTGTACACCAGAAGTGAGCTGATCTACGGACCTGCAGGATGTTCCTTGTTGGAGAAAAAGGGGAATACCATTGGTTGGAGATCAGTTTTTAACAGTGATCTCCCTTCTGGAGACAGCGTCAAAAGAAGTTGGTGGTTAGGACTTATTTTTGTGAAAAACTGAATAGACAAGATAACCACTTGCCAACAGGAAGAGGAAGGATGAGTCAGTGAGGTGCAATATGTTTTCTGTCCTCATTGGGTCAATCAAAATTTGATACCTCAGTTTCCTCCTTTTATTAAAATTACAATAGCGAGCTTTCCTTTACACTTTGAAGAACAAGATCTACAGATTAAAAGAGCTATTATTTTTGTTAGGCATTCATAAGATAGGGTTCTTCTTCAAATATATTTTCATGCACATTTCTTTTATTAGTTCTCTTTTTTCATATTTTTTTCTTAAGTATCTTTTCCTCTTATCCCTTTTGTTCCTCCTAAGGTCTTAGATGGCAGCATTTTTCATTACATTCCCTGCTTTTTTAATCTCTTTGTCTCCATTTATGTAAATTTGGCATGTGAACATGGAGTTATGAAAATCCTTGGAGCCTGCTTTAAAGTCTCATGAAGGTCTAATTAAATATTGCACACTGGGAAAGACATGTTTTCCAATGTATGTGAAAAAATTAAATTGATTGACATGAGCACTAGGTCTCAAATCCAATATTTCCTGACATAATAAATTCCTGGTTAACTCAAACTTCAAAGTGGCTTCCTCTCTGTTGCACATGGAGGCGTGTGACTCCATAACTGCTCCATTTCCTGTTTGTTTTGTTTGTTACTGATGTGAAGACTAAAACTAAATACAAGCCTTTTTACCTCTCTCCTGCCCCATTGTTGTTTGGTGATTGTTGTTTTTATTATCATTATTACTACTGTTGTAATTTTCTTGCATATTTAGTCTCTCTTTTTTTTCTGCTGCTGTGTAAAGGCAATGAGCAGTGAATGCAGAGGTCTCTAAGTGAGATTATCGCTTTATCACAACAAAAGTAAATCTCCTAAATATAACTGAAAATCCACCATCAGCTGAGATCATCCATCAAACATGATAGCAATGGAGAAAAAATGAATTCTGTCTCTACTTGCTTAATTCAAACAATCTGATGTAAAAATGTTGTTTGTCCCTTCATTACCATCCCAGAAAAACTCTGATTTTGCTGGAACTCAGAGTCTACAATTTTACTGTTAAATATAATCTCCGGAGGCCATTTTTTGGCCTGAAGTGCAATGGCACAAACTGCCAGCATCCATGCTGCATAACACCTGGTTCTGGATGAAGTCACGTTTTGGCTCTGGAGGAATCAAAATCAGCTGGAATAGTGTTGGAAGATTTTTTACAGAGATGGGAACTAAAACTGTTTAGCATAAGTACAGGAGAAAGTCCCTGGTATGCTCTGTCTCCTGAGTTGTGTACTCCCTCCTTGGTTTTTGTCCCCTAGCCCCATGCCTCTCTGTCACTCTGAAGAGTTCTAGTGAGCCAAACCCATCTCAGGGCACCACTTATAGAGGATGATTTCATGACAATTGGATGGCTACATATTTTCCCTAGCCCTCTTAACTTTGGGGATTTGAGTTTCAGTAGGAGGAGGTTTTGTCAGTGCTTGTATGCATACTTTCTCCAAAAAAATCTGAGGATTTCTACTCAATAGGATGCTCTGCCTCAGAGCTCCCTGATAAGTGCGATAGCTGGTTGTTTGGACAGGCAAGGAGATCTGGGTGGAGGAAAAAAGGGCTGTAGCCTGAAGAAATTACTCTGCAGAGAATGTACCCTCTCCTGCCCCAGTTAAATTACTTATCACCTTTTCAGTGTCAAATGGGGAGACTGAAAGAAAGTTTAGATATGTTCAGGCATTTGTCTTGGTTCAAATTTCCCACTGAAGGTGTGGGAATGGTGCTGTGGAGGGAAGCCTTGCAGGCTGGTCATGACCCATGATGAGGAGAGTTCTCCTCCTGCCTCTGGAGAGGTGTCTCTGTGCTGTGTGCTGCAGGAATGTGCTGCCATGTAGTCTGCAGAATAAGCATTCTACAATTTTTAGAATTGGATAAATGTTGTTGGCACTTTATGAGAAACTAACGCTATTTTAGCTAAACTGCTGAACTTGGGGTCTCAATAAGTAACTACATTCATGCATAACATTAATTTTCATGCTCTTGCAAGATTCTTCTCTCTCATCCCTAGTCTGCAAGGCAACTTCAGGCAACTGTGTTTCACACTGGAGAGGCCTGCATAACAGCATTGGCTGAAAAAATTATGACATTAAGTTTATGATCATTCAGATCAAATCTCTCAACAAACATTATACAAATCCTGCTCATCAATAATGAAATGACTTGGGTTTAGAAGTCTGCAAGATGAAGATAATATACGGGAGAGGGAAGGAGAGAATTCACAGAAATTATGAGGCTAAGTTCTGCTTGCAAAGACCGCACAAACAAAGATAAATTACCATGTAAAGGATTTCTAGAAGAGTAGGTCTGCTATTCTAATGTTCCAAATCAGTCAGTCTTTACACTGTCAGAGTTTATGAACAAACAGAAGAGACCAGATTGTAGCAGCTAGAAAGATGTGTTTTTGTTTTCCTTTGGTTTTCAGACACAGAAGGGGCTCTCAGGGCCCCTTGAATTAGGATTTTTGCGACAGAAAAGTCACAGTTGCTTTGTGAATTGGTATCTGTGGTCGGTGTTGTATGAACTTTAAAGCAGATTTACATAGCTTCATTTTTCTGGAAGCAAGGCATGTTAGTTTGTGATGGTAGAAGAGAACTCAAAACACTCATTGAAGCTGCAAGGGAGCCCACTAGAAAGCTCATGCAATATTTTTACAGTGGGAAAGAGTACACATCTGTGCAGAATCATACTGGACAGGTGTAAAGAACCTGAGGACCCTCCCCTTCCATGGCAGGTTCACACCACTTGTTCTATCATGATGGAAAAATCTGGCCAGAGTTTGGGTTTAGTTGTTTGAACCCGCTTGAGATCTGTAAAACGTATGATGTGTTTAAAATCTTGTCAGTATGGCCTTCCAAGTAAGAAAGTGTCAGCATTTTGCTTTTTTTGCATCTGACAGAACGTTTTTCAATGGGGGATTTCAGTTCTTTGCCTATTGGTCCCATTGGGTCCTAGAAACATTTTGGGCATAATGGATGTGATGGCTAGTTTGAAAATCTTGTGAAATCTAGTATTGGCAAAAGATTCAGTTTCATGGATGTCATGTTTAATCTGTCAGCTTGGCTTTTCTTTATTCATAACAAGTTTCAAATATTGTGTGTTCAGAATGCCAAAGGTAAAATTCTCAGCTGAGATTGATTTCCTTCTTTTTCAAGCAATAGCAGATCTAGTAACATCATTAGGAGGCACCATCTCGAATTAACTCGGAATATTACTGCACTTTGTTTATTCTTGTTATTTTTATTAACCTGGAAACCTCAAGGTAAAGACAAATTTCCATTGTACTATGAGGAAAACCCATGCTATACAGGAACAAGCACATAAATAAATAGAAAAATATTGGTTTCACTTTTCAGAGGGGGATCTGAAGCATATATAAAAAAATTTACAAAAACTCAAGCAGGAATTGGGCAGCATAGAGCTGGAAAGCAAACCTGTATTCCTAAGTCTTATACCTCCATCCTAACTATAAAAATAGTTTTCCAGCCTCAGTCAGGTAGCTTCATGCCATACATTTGAAGGGATAATGCCAAGAGAAAAGCATTCTCATGTATTTTTTACCTTGTTGAAAATACACAGTGTAGCTAATGCATTTCCAGTTGCAATTGATTTCACTGAGCCCTGATTGAAATCCAGTAACTCCTTGTGGCTCCAGTACACTTTGGGATGTTTTCTGAGCTGTCTGTGGCAGGCAAAACCTTGTCATTTCCATCTGTGGCTGGCTTGTCACAACTTTTACACTTCATGAGAGAGTCTCATTTTCATTGCTAGACATGTTTTGAAAGTCCCTTCTCATACTGAAAGCTGAGGCCCATAATGGACTTCATTAAGGTAGAACTGTTTTCTCCTAAGAGGCTTCAAAGCATTTTTTTCTGTACTTCATGCTGCTTTATTTGGCAGACAGGCATGCCCTTATACGAGAGGGCATTCTATAGATAGATATTTGACACTCAAAAAAATTTTAAATAAAATATCAAGTAAAATACAGCTTTCTAAACTATAGTCTGCCTGTCATTTCTCTTAGTCCATTAGCTCTGAAAGGCACAGAAAGATGAGTCTTCTTTTACTCCTTCCTTGTAAGTAAGTGCTATTTTTGAAGTTTATTTTGAAATCGTGTTAACAGGGAAGAGATTTTTAGATTATTTCCCCTCTGCTTCTCCTTCCCCCTTCCAAAGCATAGTATTTGTTTATGGTTTTATCCTTAGATTTTAGAGACATAAATGAACTTCATCTGAACTTCCAAGACATCCAGGTCTCCTTATGAGGCTGAACTTTCCAGCTTGATGATACCTTCCTCAAACCTCCCTCTCCATCTTTGTGCAGCAGAGATGGTTCCAACTTCTGTGGCTCAGTGCCAAAGCACAAGGAAATACATTAAGGAGGTACGGAACACATAAGGCTGGTAAAATGTGGAACTACCCTGTTACCAGCAAAACAAAAGCCCAGAAAAGCTGGAGGCAATACAGTTTCACTTATGACTGCAGTCCAGATGCAGGTGTTCATAATTCTGTGTCACTTTTCCTGCCATCCCACCAAATCCCACATTTCCATACCATCCCACATTTCCTTTGATGAGTAGAGACAGTTTCCTCTTGCTATTCCTGATTGCAGTAAAAAACCAATTAGGTTTTTACAGGTAACTAACAGGGCTACGAATTCGCAACTAAAATCACAGGGCACAGGATCTCTTCCTGAAAATGAACTTCTCCCTCAGTGATCAAGTCAGCCCTAGACATGCCTGGATATGCGGAGAAGAAAGGATGACAATGGACTATGGAAGTTCTTAAATTAAAAGGATCTTTCTTTCAGTGATTAAAACAAGTTAATAATCCAAAGACTTTTCTTTACGTAGCATGCTGATGTGACTCTTTTAGATAGGCAACTTAATGCGTTACTGCCTGAGGAAAAAAGTTAACCCTGCTGATTGTTTCACACATCCTACTCAGGATCAGCAACCTGCAGACAGTGGATCACTTTTTCACGATGGTCTCATCTGTTCATCCATCTGACTTCTCAGTACAGAGGGCTTTAACAGCCCTCTGCTAGTGTCCCAAATATGTGGGAATAAGTGAGGCTGTGCCCTAACTATCAGTTCATCCTCTAATAGGGTCTGGGAAGGTGAATATTTGGAGAATCCTTTCTGCCACCCATAAAAAATTAGCAGCAAACACAAGTGCATGCATGCTAGTTCACAGGTAGAAGAAAGGGATGGACAATTCAGGTTTATGGTGGTATGAAAGGAGCCTTGAGACAAGTATGTGCGATTTTTGTGGTGGACACCTCTTCCTGGATATATTTGCCTTATTAAAGGAGAAACTGTTTTTTCAGGTACCTTCATCTGTGACCACCATTTTTGCTACTACCCTTTGAAACAATGTCAGTCTTCTGCTTGCTCTGACTCAGCTACTCTCTTCCTCCAGCTTGCTCAGCCATCATTAACAGTAATCAATGAAGGGAAGAGCTGTCACAGTTGTGATTGAAGGGAATGACATGGGTACTGCTCAGTCTTTGGAAGCCTAGCTTTACTGAGACTCATGCAGAGAGTGTTGCTCATTGCTCAGTCAGATGCTCTCTTCCTTGTCAGTCATTCCCTACCCTAATATCATGGCACAGTGAGAAACAATTGAGGTTATGTGCTGTTTGAACATGATGTTGCTTTGGCCACTAAGCAGCTCCTGCAGAATACATTTCTCTTTTCCCTGCCTTTGCCTACAGTCACACATACAAAGAACACACTGTGTACCAAGCTACAGGTGTTTCAGCCTTGCAGCGCTGAAATCACCCACTCCCACTTCTAGCTTTGCAAAGAGTAGCTAGCTGTTCAAAATAATTGACTAAATAAAAGGGGGAAATAACTAAGCTGTCCACTTATAAAGTACTGGTCTATGACTGAGGGCATCTGAGTTCAGCTCCCAGCTTCCCATTTTCCCAGGTGAGGCACTCCTTGTGGATTATACTGAGCAAGCTGATGCTATGCATGGGTTTTTCATCTTCTCTAAATCAGCTAATGTTGTTCTTGAGCACAGTGCAGCCCTGCCTGTGTTGTCAGCCATGCTTGAAACTATTAGAAAAGCTGGACTGATTTAGTCTGCATGGAGGGCATCCAGGCCTGGACTAATGTGGGCTGTGATGCTCAAGGCTCTGTCGACACAACAGTTTACATACAGCTAATTAGGGTATGCCCAAAATGCAACTTCCCTGCTCGGGGTTTCTATCCTTTCTACATCTCCGGGGAAGACATATATTCCAAATTCTGAAACAATATGAATTAGGGATTTAAATATCTGGACCGATTTGTAGAGATGATGTGCAATCCTGTGTCTCATTCACTTAACTGTGGACATTCACCAAAACCACAAAATGAAACCAGGCCACTTAGTTTCAATTTTACATCTTTAGGCTTACCTTCCCCAGCAAAGATGAAGAGGCACTTCATCTAAGCCTGTGAGTGTTTGAGGTACTCTTATTGAAAGATCTGTGTCTCAACTCTAGCTATAGAGACCTCATTATTGATTTATTGATGTGATTTACATTATAAATTATTTTCTGCCTTAGTATCATGGAAATAGTAGATCCTTTTTATGCGAACAGTAGGTGAATCTCAATGACCAAACTTTGTCCTCAGTTTCCCCGCTGGCAGTCGGTAGTACCTATGTTAAAGTTGCCAGAGTATTTCTGACTTTATCTTAAGGCAAATGAGAACAGAATGTGGTTTTTTGCTGCCTAAGTGGAAAGCTATATACTTTAAACAGGGTAATTTAAGGGAATATGTAGGCTAATGCTGACAAGTAATTTTTATATCACACTTAGTAATATGCTTCACACTTTTACACTTAAAATGAAACACATGACCCCAGAACAGTGGAACCACTTGTCCATGTGGGATATGATAACTTTAGAGGTGACAATGGAACAGTGGAATCCAGGCCAAAGTGGAGAAAAAGATTATTTTAAATAAGATTTTAAAGTTACCTTTTAAAATATCTTTGGTTTAAATGACCAGGATCGGGCAGTCCATTTCATTTTATCTGGTGTAGTAAGGACAGCATAAATTTACATTTGAAGTTCTTACAGAAAACTGTTCCTGTTTCTTTTTTTCCTTTACTATTGAGTGTGTTGCTGTCTAGTGCAGGCACACCCCTGATTTGGGAAAGTGGTTGGGTTATTTTGAATTGTGGGACCGAGATGAGAAATTACAGGTAGGATCTTTGGGTTTATGAGGGTGAGAAAGAGTTCTGATATGACCCCCTGCCACTATCCTCCAAAATATTTTGCATAAAGTCTGCAGTATAACTCTTGTTCTGCTTTCTCAGGAAAGCTTTCCTCAAGTGGCTTTCCCATGAAGAAGGTTTTAACAGCTATCATGGTTATTATGTAATTATATCTAATTATGTAATAGAGTAGAAAATCTAGAAAGAATTAGAATAGAAATTCTATCTAATTCTAACTCTTCTAGATAGGAAAATAATAGAAATGCTTGAGAACATTTTATCTGACCAAGGATGTTAAGGGCAACAAGAGAAGCCTCTATAGGTATGTCTGTTATAAAATGAAGACTAGGGGAAATGTGGGCCCTCTCCCTAAGGAAACGGGAGACCTGATTATACAGGACATGGAGAGATTCTCAATGATTTTTTACCTCAGTATTCACTGGCAAGTGCCCCAGACACACTGCCCAAATCACAGAAGTTAGAGGCAGGGACTGTGAGAATGAGCTCCCTCCTGTAAAGATCAGTTTTGAGACCATCTAAGGAATCTGGAGGTGCACAAGTCCATGGGACCTGATGAGATTCATCCATGGGTTCTGAGAGAATGGGCGGAAGGAGTGGCTAAGACACTATTCATCTTATTCAAGATCTGTCCAGTGAAGTTCCCACCGACTAGAAAAATGGAAACACAATGTGCATTTTTAAAAATGGGACATAAGGAAGACCTGAGGAATTAAGTCAGTCTCACCTCTGTGACTGGCAAAATCATAGAGCAGATCCTCCTGGAAACTAAGCTAAGACATTTGTAAAATAAGCAGGTGACTGGTGACAACACATCTTCACCAAGGGCAAATCATAACTTACAAATATGGTGGACTTACAGTGTTGGTGGATAAGGGAAGAGCAACTGACATAATCCAAAACATTTGACACTGTCACACAACATCCTTGTCTCTACAGTGGATATACATGGATTTGATGGCTGGACCATTTGGTGGATAGGGAATTGGCTGGATGGTCACACTCAAATAATTGTGGTCAACAGCTTGATGCCCAAGCAGAAAGCAGTGATGAGTGGGAGAGCAGGGATAAGTGGCTTTCCTCAGGGATCAGTATTGGGACTGTTGCTGTTTAACATCTTAGTTGGTGACATGGATAGTGGGATTGCATGCATCCTCAGCAAGTCTGATGATGACACCAAGCTGTGTCATTCAGTCAACATTCCCTGGGGGGAAGGGATGCTGTGAAGAGGGGCATTCATAATCTTGAGAGGTGGGCCTGTGTGAACCTCATGAAGTTCAACAAGGCCAAGATTCTGCATGTGACTTGGGGAAATCCCAAGCACAAATACAAGCTGAGTAGAGAACACATTGAGAGCAGCCCAGTGGAGAAGGACCTGGGGATGCTGGTGGATGAGAAGCTCAGCATGACCCAGCCTTGCGCTCTCACAGCCCAGAAAGTCAACAGTGTCCTGGGCTGCATCAAAGGCAGTGTGGCCAGCAGGGTGAGGGAGGGGTTTTTAACTTCTACTCTGCTCTTGTGAGACCCCACTCATATCCTGCATCCAGCTCTGGGGTCCCCAACATAAGAAGGACATGGACCTGTTGGAGCAAGTCCAGAGGACAGCACCAAGTTAATCAGAGGGTTGGAGCATTTCTCCTGTGAAGAGAGGATGAGGGAGCTGGTGTTGTTCAGCCTGGAGAAGAGAAGGCTCCAGAAAGAGCTTACAGCACCTTCCAGTGCCTAAATAGGGCTGCAAGAGGGCTGGAGAAAGACTTTTACGATGGTATGAACTGATAAGACAAGGGGGAATGGCTTTAAACTGAAAGAGGGTAGGTTTAGATTAGTTATGAGGAAGAAATTCTTTACTGTGAGCGTGGTGGGGCAATGGAACAGGTTGCCCAGGGAAGCTGGGGATGCCCCATCACTGGAAGTGTTCAAGACCAGTTTGGATGGGGCTTTGAACAACCTGGTCTGGTGAAGAATGTCCCTTCCCATGGCAGGCGGGTTGGAAACTAGATGATTTTTAAGGTCGCTTCCAACCCAAACCATTCTATGATACTGATACTGTGATTATATTTGGTGTGCTGGTGGGATCAAGCCTTCACAGGGCCCATTTGGCCAAACATAACAATTGACAGTCCTGAGCCCTTTGTTCAGAAAACAATTGAAAGGGGCTCTCATTCCTGAAAAATATTTAATTTTTGCTGCCTTGAAAAGGCAAGAATTTAAATGTTTTCCTGATCTGTGGCCTGAGGGCCCACTCCAGCATCCCCCCACAAATCAGTGCTGAATATCCTGGTTCACTGTATGTCTATTGAAAAATTGCAACAATCTTTATTGTTCAACAGGAATGAGAGTGCTATATAATTAAATTAGAGCAAGGCAAACACTTCAACAAAGTTTTTGTGAATAAATACATTTATTCAGTTTATTTCTGTTAAGACTAAGTGCAGGTCTCTTGTGTATTCACTTGGTGTTACCACCTGTTTCTTTTGCAACTGGCACAAACTTGAAAGGCAAATTTCAAAGCCACATGCATACATTTTTACAAAATTCAGAAATTTAAATACTTACATGCTAATATTTGCATTGCAAGTGATCATCTAATCAAGGAAAATGAATCATTAACCTAAGATATTCAGGTTGAGCTTCAAAATATTTGTGATCAATCTTAGACTTCAAAAGATTTGAAATAATATCATTACAATACAAATGTTTCTGAGGCAAACACAATTTCTTGATAAATATTTAGCTAGCAGGTTAAGGAAGTTCTTCTCAACACATATACCAAATAATAATAACAATAAAACATACGTATACAATCTTCCCAATGTGCTGCCACAATAAAGATGTAAGAAAGAGAAATAAGAAATAGGAAAGTGTCTCAGCACATATAATTCACTTACTATTTTAAGTCTGATTTTCCACCCCTGCTGACATCTATTCATCTTGATTTTTGTGATTGTAAGTTTAAATTTCTTCAGGCCATACAATATCCATCATGTCCTTTGGGAGCCTATTCTTCAACCTATTGGACCAGGAAAGAAACATTTTTTTTCCGGATTTGCTGACTGAATTTTCCTCTGCTCAGTACTATACAGTGACAGTGGATTATATTTCCTTTTACAGTCTTAAATAATTTATTTTATCCTTGTTATTTACAGTCTTTGCCTGGCATGACCTCCTTTTATCCTCCTATTCAGTTCTTTTAATATTTTTTTCGTGAGTCCATCTGTCTCCTAATCATTTGTTGTTGCATTTCTCTGAGTCCTTTCCAATTTACTGGCATCTTTCATGCTCTAAAAGGCTTGTGACTTTACACAGTGTTTTTAGGGCAGGCAAACCCTTCATCGATTTAGTGCAGCCTCTTTGGTACAATGCTCTTGGCTTTCAAATACACAGCATCTACCTTTGCTTTCAGGATACCTTCAAATTCCAGTTCACAGGCAGCTGTGAAATAGGGAAAGGAATGAACTGACAAGAGGGTCTTTGCCCTCTGGAGACTCCCTGGTCAGCATTGGGGTGAATACCCTGAACAAAGTAGTGTATCAGCTCCAATCTTTGGAATGGCTTCACTTTACATTCCCTTTTTCTCCATTTGCTCACCAGCAAGACCTTCCCATTATCCCCTCCCCAAAGAAGAAAAACACTGGTTATTTTTCTCCCACTAGCACAGCTTTTTTTCTGACTGTATAATTTTTTATTTAATTAGTATTAATAGTAGGGCTGCCCTGGTAATTCTTTGGTTTTCAATTCTGCCAAGATTGCACCTCCCAGCTGTTGCATATAATGTCCTTTAGTTTTGCATGCACTACCCCTCAGACCTGTCCCAGTTAGGGTGGGCCATCAGCACATATATTACTTCCCTTTTGTTACCTGTGGAATGCCACAGTTCCTCATTTTGTTGTCTTGTAAGGGGCACCATGCTTCAGAATTAGCTATCTGCATGCCTCCCTTATCACATTTTATTAGGGATATTACAACATTTCCTGTAAATTAAGATGACAAAACTGGGCATTATGGTAGAGCTAATAATCTGTTACCTATGGCATTGTCTACTTCCTTTGCTATCATTCCCTTTGGAGTGATTCAGCCCCATTGCTGGTGAAACACAATTCTCATAACATTCATCTCTGGCTTCCCTGTTCTGACCATCAAAATTGTAGTGATGTTTTAGAAAACTACAGTAGATGAAGGTCTGCACCAAGAGACATCGATTTCATAATTTTCAGTCACTGTTAATTTGGTCCATCTGAAATGTTCTTTTTGTCCCTCCCCTGCCCCCCCAAATAAATTAGGTGATTTTAGGGTTAAAGATAGAAATGATGGTGGGACACTGGAGTTCTAGTCCAGCTCCAACTGTTATTCTGCATTACCATGGGCAAAACACTGTTCCTCATTTCTACAATAAAATATTAAAGTTATATAGTCCCCAAAGACTCTGAGATGTCTGAGGATGTGACAGATATTCAGAATAGTTGCAACTGGAAATTTCTTTGAGACTTCCCATCACTCTTGCATTTTAATTGTAGTCAGCATAAGATGGCTGCTGATTCATACAACATTCATGGACATGTTTATGGTGGCAACATGCAAGAGGACCAAGGCAAATAACAGAAGTACTAGGATGTCTGGAGGGGTCAAAGAAAAAGGTGGAGGATGTGACAATAGCTGAGACTAAACTGCATTGCTGAAAATCCTGAATACTCACAAGATAGAACATTCATCTTCTGTGCCACACAAGACAAATATATGGTAAGTTGGTATTTTATATTTTAGTTTCAATCCTGGTATCTTTTGATGAAAGTATTGAAGGTCAGCTGTGGCTCAATGGATAATACTTCAGTTTCCTCTTGCTGCAGTGAGAAACTTTCCTCCATAGCCAGTTACTGTAACAAATCTCACTTTTGTGAGCCACTGTCAGTCTCATGTCAAAAAGAAAATACATAATTTTAAGTTCTCATTCCCTGGTTTTCAGTTTTTCTCAGAACTCCCATGAATGAAAATTTTTAAAGGACTAAAATTAGTAAACATGATCATTTCTAATCCAAAACAGTGTTTTAACTATGACCCATGTTGGGGAATGTATATGTTAGTATAATAGAAGTATTATGCTTAAATAAAAAAGAAAAATCTCTGCATTTTCTTCCTTTGGATATGCTCTCTCACATCCCATGCCCCCACCCTCAGTGTATATGCAGAAACATACATTTCTCCTGTTGCTGGTTCTGGCAAGGACCTTTAAAGATAGGTTTTCTTTCTTTTCCCATGGGACAGTGCATATAGAAAAGGAAAAGATGTTACAAAATAAGTCTTTGTAAGTGGGTAGTAGATAACCTGATGGCTTACCCTGTAAGACATTGTATTTATACTCTTTGGAAAAAGGAAATACTGTGAATGTATTTTGCTCTTCTTAGACCAAGAAAGACACCACTAGCTAATAAAGAGAGAAAAATAAGATACCTACAGGCTGATAATTCACTGTGGTCTAGAGTGGTTTATATCATATTAGAACACTGATGTCCAGAAAGGAAAGCCAATCTTTCTTCCTTCCCCCGATTAAAAGGAATTGTCTTCTCTTAATGGCCCTTGCAACTTAATTGATTAATCCGTTCTCCTTCAACCTACTTTCACTAGTGGTTAGTATGTATGTCACATCCCTAGCATTTGCTCTCTGTGCTGAAGTAGAGAAATATGCAGAAAATGAAAAATTACTGAAGACAAGAAAGATTCTGAAAGGTGAAAGAATCTGCAAGCTTATCCCATTTACCTGGATCTCCCAAGAGTGCAAGTTTTGAATGGATGTGGGAAGATTTTCTGGAGGTGTTCCAGCATGACTGGGTTTTGCTTAGACAGAGACCAGGCACTGAAGTATTTCTGTGCTGATCAAAACCAGAAAATAATGTAAGCGGGAGGTAATACAAGTCTTTGTTTTTGTTTGTCAACCTCAAAGCAGCTTGAAGTTTGGCCTGAATTTTGAATAAATGTTCAAGGCTTTTATTTTATTAATTCAGAGCAGTTAATCTAGTCTTAACAGTACATTCCACATTTCCATATAAAAGAGAAGAATTCTGAGGCATGCCCTCCCTACATTTACTCTGTTTTTTGGCTGCCAGAAGGGTTGGAATAATTAACAGCTCCTTATTCTCTTCTTATTTCTTCTCTTTTTCTGTCCAGATTTAAAGATTGGTGCATCCTCTCTTTGGATTTGTTTTTCTTTCCAGGCAGTGTACTGGATACAGAGTAAAACTGTAGGCTAAGTTTGGGAAGGTGTTTTGTTTACTGGAGATATGTGAGCAGCTAACTGTAAGACATTCAGGAAGACTCCTGGGATAGGGTCCCGTGCTAGGTGCTGGGAGTACCCATTATTGTGAGTACACTGTAGGTATTGGCTTCATTTTGTCTGGAAGATTATTGCTGCTACCCCCAGTAAATAGGCCAAAACAATCTCTGCATTGAAAGGGTGAGATTTTGTGAGCCAGGAGCAGGACCCTGTGAGCTGACCACAGAACTGGGACTGTTCATTGCTCAGCCACATGTGGGACCCTCCTCTCCTTTCTTTGACAGCAAGGCCACTAACACCTGCTTTGAGGTGACACAGTGAGTGCAGTGTGACTGCAGCTCTTCTGGGAAGGTTATCCTCTAAGAGAGACCAAGTGTAGGCTTGTGCACAAGGACACCCAGCAGCAGGAAGGTGCCGTGAGACCAGACAAGGAGCCAGGAATTGCCCCTTGAAGAGAGCACGTGTTGGGGCAGGGAAAACAAGGCTTTGCCTCTGCCTAGGGATGACTCTCATTGGACAAGCATCAGGAGGGCTACTCTGACATCCACGCTGTTTTAATCCTGTGCTCTGCATTAATAACCTGACTCTACAATCTAGGCATCTTCCCAGGAGCCTTTTACAAGTATGACCAGGAAAAGCCTAGACATGTGTGCCAGAGAGGTATCCTGCCAACGTAGGAGCAGTTGCTGCATGGCTGAGATGACAAAACCTGCTTTCAGCTGCCAAACAGCTTGGACTGGCTGAGTCTCTGCGGGAGCTGGAGTCCCAGCAAGCAGGCTTGGGGATACTCCGTGACTGCTGTAATTCAGGCACCCAGCAGACATTTCCAGTGAAAGAATCCAATTTAACATGGGCATTACCTGCTAGAGCTGCACTGGGAAATGTCAGGGAAGATGAGTTTTGTCCAATGTGCTCAGTACACTTGGTAAAGGGCAAGGCAAGCTAAGGCTAGGCAGACTAATAGCTGTGATGGTGTATCGTGTATCCATGATTACTTTTGCTAGTCTGGGAAAGATATATACTTATTTATGCCAAGATAACTAATGGCTGAGCTCTCATTTCCTTTGCTGTTGGTCTCAAGAAGATTGGACTTGGTCTTGTTCCTACTGCTGCCTGCAGATTTAGCAATGAAAAAGCAGATGACACAAGTCTGGATTTCAACAGTAAGCAGAGCTCCCATATGAAGCACAAATATGTCAATGTTTTAATTAGAACACACTAAGGGAGTGCAGTGAGCAAACCATTTTTATTAGTATCATTAATTTGCTTGTTTTAGGAGGAAAAAATACAAAATGTGTTTTTTAATGTTTTAATTGCCTTCCGATATACTGCTGTAGGTACATAGAAAGGGTAGAATGAACAGAGACTAGAGCTAAGAGGGAGCTGGAAGCCATCTCAAGAGGTCACCTTAACTTATCCTTTAACTCCAAAGCAGAATCAGCTATACCCAAAGCAACCCTGTCAGGCATTTGTCGTATCTGCTCCTCAAGAAATTAAAAGACAAGACAGAACTGCTTCCCATGGGAAACTTCTCCAGTCCTTCACTAACTTTACAGTTAGAAAGTTTCCCTTAGTTACTAATGAATTACCTCCTGTCCTATCCACCTTGTGGCCAGACAGATTAATCCTTTATTCCTTGCAGGATGATTTTGTATTCCACATTATGTTTTTGTGATTTTTTTTATATAAGATGATTAATTCCTTTTGCCCTTCATTTTGCTCCCTTAGTTTTTGTTTCTTCTGATTGGGTTGTATTGTTTAGATCTCTGGCCTTCTGAATCTCATTACTCTTCTCAGACCAAATGTTCCCTACACTTCTTGAAATACGAAGCCTGAAACAAGAATCAGTATCCCAGATGAGATCTTATGTATAGAAGGATTATTTTCAGTGTCATAGATAATTTTCTTGTTCATATACTTAATGGTGACATTAGAGTTTGGGAACTTTTAATTTCTATAATATGCCACAATTGATTAAAATTCACTTTGTGATCTGCTGTGCTTCCAAGAATATCTCTTGGCCAGTTGTTCTGTGTCCTGTCTGAAGTGAAGAATTACTGCCTAACTAGCAGGACTATCTTGCTCTTGAGTTTATTGAATGATACCTTTTTAATTCCAGACTGATTTTTGTTTCTGCAAAGACCACTTTGTTAATGTTTTCTAGAGTGCTGCAGCCCCCCTCAGCTTTATGTCATCTGCACATTTAGCAAGTGCACTCTATTCCATCACTGGGTCCATGAAAGGAGCTAGAGACAGCAGGACAATACCAGACTCTCTGAAACCATGCTTGAGACTGTTCTAACATGACAGAGGACTAATAATTGATTTTGCTAAGACACATCTGTAATAATGCATGAACACTGCTTAACAGTATGTGGTGAGCCTACCTCTCAAGGAAAATCTGAAATGTTACTTCTCAAAATGAACCTGAAACAAACATTGTTGAAAAGTCAATGATAAGCCTTGGACTAAACTAATTCAAGCTACTGATCTTTTTTCCCCAAAGTGGAAGTGAACCTTACCAGTTTTGGACAACTTTGTGGATCTCAGACAGGAATGAAATGGAAATTTGCAAATAGATTCAAAATAAAACCTAAGTTAAAGAACAGTGGTTTAATTCCCTTCATACAATAGAATAATATGGGCTGCATTTCTTTAGCTAGCCCATGAAAATGCAAGGAGACACTGATGAAAGCCCATTCTAGATCAAGCCAAGCTACAGAATATTGAGGTAAGGCGAAGGTAGCATGTGCTACAGCTGAAGACTGGGATGAGACCAGGCTCCTTGGTCACCCTCTCACCTAAATGCAGAGACAAGGATTCAGTTCACTTTGTCCTTTGTCCTAATTTCAACCCCACCTGCTCCTACTTCTCCATCCACAGAAGGGTGAAGAAGAGGGATTTCTCCCTTGGGCATATTTTGGTGTTTAAGTGAACTCACAGTCTGATGTTTGTACTTGCCCAGTTCTTGTGTGAGACTACCCTGCTCCATCTCTCACCATCACAGCAGAATTGAATTGAAAGAGCAAGAGCAAGTACAGAACCCTGTATTTTTAAGTTACTCCTGAAAATAAATATAACTATGTAAGGAAGATCATTCAGTTGCCATTACGCTACTTTAAATTATGGATCAAGTTTGACATTGGGGAATTAAAGCAGAGAATATAAATTGTCCCCTCTTTAGTAGCAAAAAAATATGTCAAGCTACCTTTTGAGATGTCCTTTTTATATGTACAGATAGCAAAGCTCCAAGTGATGATCCTCAAGACTCTGGAAAAGGTATAAAGGGCATGTTTCCAGTCAATGCTGCTGAAAATAAAACACACCCCTGAGCCTTTCAAACTTTCTTTGCAGGGACTGACAGCCATCAGCTTATTAAAGGCAATCAAAGGAAGAGAATATGTAGCAGAATACAACTCTCCCATCTGCTAGTTCCTATTGTTTTGTTGAAATATAGAAGGGAACAGACTTAGAGGATCACTTAAGGGAGTTAGACAAGTTTGAGTATCAGGATTGCAGCTGAAATGTGAATTTTTAATGCTTGTTCCAGAAGTGCGTTTTTTTCCTCTTCCATAATTTAAGTAACAATTCTACAGTTGCCACAACTGGCAGATTGTTTATAATTCATTACCTGGGATCTTATCTGATTAATTTTATTGTTAATCCTTCATTCTCTTCCTCCTTCCCTGATTTTCAGACAGAGCTAACTCTTCTCATGGGAGGTTAGCAAACTGGTCCATAAGAACTAGAAGTGACCCTGAATGCTAATCCATCTGAAACTGCGGGCAGTTTCAGGGTGTTTAAAGGTTTAGAGATATTTACATGGTGGGAGCTCAGCTGTGCAGAGGACATTTTTACCAGCACAGCACTGGTAGTCTTAGTGGATGGGATCCAGCTGGGGAATAATCTTAGAAAAAAATCAGATAAATCTAAGCTCTAAAGATATTTAGGATGTGTCCAACAAGCCTTCTGCTGCAATAACTGCGGCCATCCTGAGAATGGCACTTGACAGAATCAAAACCCTTCCCATGACTAAACCTAATATTCCTAAAGAAGAAAAAACAGGCTAAAAGACCAAACGTCAGGTAGATTTCCCCTATGATGGAGAAATGTTGGAGGCTCCTAGGACTTTACAAGAGACTTCACTGTTTCTTGCTCTGCTTTACTTGGAAGGAGCTCAAACACTAGGCGGAGTCAAATCTGACCTGAGGTTCCTTTTGCTTGAGAGTGCAAAATCTGACAGTGAATGAGACCTTTACTTGGGATCAATCTGAGTAGCTTCATAAGAGCCCATGGCCACTAATCTCTCCCTCACACAGTCTGCATGGTCTCTCCTAGGAAAAAACCATCTCACCCAGGGTCTGTGTTACATCTCACATCTGCAGCAGGGCACAGAAGGGCAGCTGTGTCTCTTCAGAGGGCACTTCACGTACAGGCATAGCACACAGAATGAACAGACCTCACTTCTTTACAGTACCATTAGTTGCATATCCCCCAGAAAGTAATGCTAATTTATACAGAGCTGCCTAATGAAATCAGTGTCCATGCAATGATCTTATGCTTTACAACTGCTGCTAAAGGCTATTTGACCATACTTTCCAAAGGTCAGTGCACAAAATCATAGCTGAAAGAAAAAAGGACTGGAGTAATTTGCTCTGTCCAATAAGAACTGTGGTGACCTTCCTTTTAAGATGGTCTTAACATGGTTATTAGTGATATGCTTGAAGTTTTCTATAAGGTGCTTTTCTGTGATGCAGGTGAAGAATTCCAGCTTCATTGCACTTCCAACTGCAATTGTGGTTCCTGTTTTTCAACTGACTTAGGTTAAAAGAAATGGCTGCTTCTTTACAGAAAATAAACATTCAACATCAATGACAATAAAATCAGTCATGGTTTCTCCTGGTAAGTCTGCTATTGGAGGAAGCTGTGATGCTGAGCAACCAACCCTCAGCAGGACCCCCAGTGCCTGAGCTGGGAGCTACACCCAGACCCAAGCAGGAGCTATGAATAGCTGCATATAGACTAAGTTTTGATTATGACCCATGGGAAAATACGTGTTTTTTCCAAGGGATCACAGATGAAGTTCAGAAGAGATTATTTGGTAGCCCCTCCAACCCTTGTGCCTAGAGCATGTGACAGCTGAGATTTATAATTACTAACTAAATGCATGGCAACATTGTACTGGGATTAAAGCCAAATGCTTTGCTGGAATTTTTCCTGAATGTGGCTAAAAGCTTAGTGCAGCCTCTGCTTTTTTTGCTCTATTGTCTCCATATGAGCTTAGACACTACAAATTTCTTGCTGATTTATAAAGTTTGGAGTCTGAGTTGCTATAACCAATTTTTTTTTCCTGACTTACAGAACAGAATCACAATGCAACTGTGTCCATAGGAAAGCTACTGATTGTTTTTTATGAGGTAAATCAGCTGTTTGGAATTTGTGAGCTACACGTGTTGTCTGTTACTTTATGTTTGACAAACCTCTGCAGGTAATGGAAACCATGAGTCATTTTATGCTGAACAATACAGTACTGTCTAAATCAGCCAGTGAAGTACTTGTCTGTCTTTACAGCCTATAGCAGGAAGCCAGGCAGACAGCTTCTTCTGCACACTACTTTCTAGGTGGGTAATATTAAGGGAGACAAACTCAAACTTGTAGTTAGAACCTATGCAGACACCTAAAGATGAAGCAGATCTCAGTGGCTGTGATGAACCATTGAATTTTGATGATTCCCTTGTGTCTTTAGATGACAAACAACCCTTAGAAATCCGAATTTATTTTTATAAAACTCCTCATCCACGAAATAGGAATATTCTTCTTTCTCCATATTTTTTTCCTACATACTTAACCATTTCAAGGAGTTTGTTTTGGACTTGTGCAACTTCAAGTAAAGATTTCAAGCTTCTGGATGCTAATATTAGCCAAACAAATAATGATGATGATGATGATGATGATGATGATGATGATGATGATGATGATAATTTATCACAAAGTCTGTTATAATTCTGTTCTGTTCTTCAGCAGAAAGTCCTCACAGAAACCAAGCAGACAATAGTCTGTGGAAAATCTTCCCTTCTAAGCCATGTGGTGCTGGCCTCCTCTGATAAGAAGTGAGATTCCTGGGGATGTACAGTATGAGGAAGTCTTCCAATGTGATTATGTAAGTTTAGAGATGAACAGAGGATGGCAATATTTATATCCTAAAAGAGAGAGAAAAACCACACTCTTGGAAAATGGTGTCTTTAAAAAGACTGAGTCATAATTTTAAAAGTCTGCTTATGTGGCTTACCCACAGAATTTTCACAACAGTTGCAAGACATGTATTCACAGTAGGTTGAGACCATCCCATCCGAGGGCATGTTTCTTAATACTGACACCTGTTCAGCCTTTATACTATCTGTATATATTGCACGGATAGGGATTAACACAGCCTAGATTAAAAATCAGCCTCATTCAAAAGGGGTGGGAGGATTTACCTTTGAAGTAAAATGCAGTATTATGAAGCTTAGGAGTCTTTATATAAAGAATGAGAAGTCATTTTCCCAAGACAAAGAGAGTGTATTATTAATGTGTCTAAATTCAGTACAGATATGTACAAAATATCCTGTTTTAAATTCACTTCCAACACATATTAATCTGATTGATGATCTCCAGCTTCTTATATTCAAATCAGTCTGAGATGTGAGCTGAGTGTCTTAAAAATGAAATGCTGGTCAAAAATACTGAAACTGATATCTCTGGGTAGTTTCCATCTTTAAATCTATTTTCATTCAATCATAAGTTTCCTGGAAGCTGCTTTAGACTGCCAATAACACCTTTCTTTTTGATTTTGAATTTTTTTTTAATTGAGTAAAATAATTTTCAGTTTGAGGAAAAATGCAAGAGACCATATCTATATTTTTGTTTGTTTGTTTGTTTGTTTTCTTCTCTGCTTTTGTGTTTTCATTATCCACTACATGGATGGATTAGCTCCAGAATACAAGAAAATATGTATGTTCTTTGGAAGATTAAGTTACAGGCAGGATAAGAAGAAGATGACTATGGTTCCAAAGGGACTACTAAAGCAAGGTGATGTAAAGATCAGATATATGTAAGGAAAACAAATGGAGAAATAGAAGGCAGAAGTAGTAAGGGAAGGCAAAGACGAAAAGATAGAAACTGGATGAGGAAGGTTGTGGATAATTCGTGGAAATATAATTGGAAATATGCCCTAATTCATATACTCAAGTGTTCCATGTTAAAATTGTGTAGTATTTTGTAGAATATTGTTTGCTTTGACTTCACAATCTTTGTGTGTTTGCATCAGTAATGTATAATACATAATGTGCCAGTCCTATAAAAAGTGAAAAGAGGACTTTGAATAGAATATAGAATTGCAATAATTATGTGTAAAAAACCTAGAACGCACACATTTGAAAAGTTTTTTTTTTACGAAACCAAAATACATTTAAGAAATTTTTCAATGGTCCATGTACCTTTTTCCTAGTTTGTGCAGTAGGCTCTTACTTTCTTTTTCTTATTTGACACAACTTTGTTTGTATTGCCTCACATTTCAAAGGAATGGGTCTGAAATACCCTTTCTTTTCATTATTTAGATGGAACAAGAAGAAAAAGACAAGATTTGTTGAGACTGAAATCATCCAGACAGAAATTGCAAACAGGGGTGCACTTGCTGCATCATGCCTGGGATTCCTCTCCCAGAAAGGATGGTGAAATGCTGGAAATGTGCTCCAGCTCCTGAGATACGTGGAGTTGCAGGGCATCCAGGCAGTTCTTCAAAGGACAGCCTTTATGGTCTTAGAGTATTCACCACTTCACACACACTTAATCTTGAATAAGGCCTGGTGAGGATATTCAAAGATAAGTGGTATTTTGTACAGCAGGCATTTTAAATTTTCCCTTTCCTCTACTCTTCCTCACATTGCTTATACCAGTTCAAAGGGTAGGAAAAAATGTTGCAGAAGAGAAAGTCTTGTCTTTTTAATCAAGGATGAGAATAGCAGGATCTAATGCTGATGTCTGGAAAAAAGAAAGGGACAAATCTGAGAAGTTATTAGATCAAGTTCTCACAACGCAGAACACAAGAATATCAGAAAAGAGAAAATCAGAAATCCTGTGGACGGACTGAAACGCCTGACTGTCATTTTGCAAGCATTAACAGTTCAGCAAGAGGACTATATTTTGGCAGTATTTGGCTCAAAAGGTCCTGGGAAAGATAAAAGCTGCTTCCAGATGCTTCAGTTCTTCTACCCACAAATGATTTCTCACTGTCAGCTGTGAATAGATCTATTAATAAGTAGTGTTTTGAATTTATAAATCAGTTAGTGCCTAACCTTTTCATCCAGGAAAGCTCGCACTGGTTCCAGTTGCTTTCACAATTTGGCATTTGCTCATGAGAAGCCTGTGGAGTTTTCCTCCCCCTTGTACGAGAGACCGTGGTGGGAAGCAGGGGTACTTAGTATCTTAAAGGGGGAATTCCTTCACCATCTGGGTAAAGTATTCCTGTGTTCTAGGGAAAATTAGATTAGGATGTTACCATGGTAGAAAAGAGATTTTTAACTTTAGTCTTTAACTTACATGCAGACACACTGTGAGGAGTTTCCTGTACATCCTGGATTTGTTGAGTGGCTACTTGCTTCTGGCCAGACATCTACCAGAATTTGAAGGTAACTAGAGACCATTGTAAATGCAGCCCATGGCTCCTAACCATTGAGGTTTTCTTCAGAAAGTTCTTGGTTGCTCCTAGCTCCCATGATGTTTAATTCTATGTGAAAGCACTGGAAACCCTCAAATAAGAGATGTCAGTAATAATTCTCAGGGAACTCTGAGAGTCTGACATTTTCCATTGTTCCAGAAGACGGCTCCAACTATTTAGCCTTGCTTTTCAGGACTAGAAGAGAACAGGAACTGGTTAGGATTTGCTTTGTCTCTGCTCTTTGCATTTGGCAAAAATAGTTCCCACTGGGAGAAATTTTAAATGGACAGATTTCCAAACTGCAGATCCTGACGGTCTGGATATTACGGAGGGATGAAATTTGGGTTGGGGATTGTTTTTGTGAGTTTTTTGGGTGGAGCAAGGAATGAAGAAGGGAGTGCTTTGCATCTTTTTCTTATTGGTTTTTGTGACTTTAAAATGATTCATGTATAGGAGAGCAACAAAAGCCCATAAAACCCCTGTAGCAAAAGTACAACAGGCTTTTAATCTGTTATGAAACCAGAGATTGCAGGGTGTACATGGGCTGAAATACTCATACGAGTGCATGACATGGATGATTTGAATTCCAGCTTTCAGGAAACTTTTTGTTTCATCTAAACTGTTTCAAAGAAATCCTTTATCCAAAGAAACTTGAATAAACAAAGCCTGTAGCAAAAGCTGGCCAAAATCTTCTTGTATGAGATTCCTCCAATCTTCTTTGATTCTTTACAGTTTGACAGCAACAGAAGCAACTCAAAACAGAAGAGTGCATAATTGTTTTATGCCTGCACTTCCCTGGCCCCTGCGTATGAAGTTTGCAGGGAGGAGCTGTGTCAGCACTGGGAGAAACTGATGTGACTGCAGTTCATCTTTACCAAGCTTATTGTAAATTCTGTTAATAGCAACGTTAGTGTTTCAGAAATTCATGAAAAAGCATAAGGGACAACTGCTGTCTACACTCTCTCCCATCCTAACTGGAAGGATCAGGTTCTCAGCTGGTGTAAAGTGTTGTAGTATCCCTGATATCAATGAAGTATTGTTTACTCCATCCAAAGAGCTGATTTGCAGGCACTGAGTGAAGAAAGAGAGACAAAACACATCTCATAAAACACTAGAGTATGCACAAGTTACTGGTTTCAGCAATCTGCCTTATAAAAAGTATTAACAGAAAGCAAATATCACAAGCCATTGCTTAAATTTACAGTCACACAAACTAAGGAATTCTACCCTAGTAGAATTCCAGAGTCCAAACACTTGAAAAAATGCAAACCCACTCTGAAGAGACAGTTGAAGTTACTAAAAATGTTCTGTGTAATGATCTATGCTGATGGCTCCCAGACCTAACTCTTGCAAAACATATGTGTAAATTATTAAGTCTGTTGTATCAGCAGCTTTAAACATAATGTTGATCATGGCTGTTCCTGAAATTTAAACTATTGTTTTTACAACTGCAGTATTTGGAAATCTTGCCAATAGGAAGTACTTTGATCAGTTGTAATTTTGCTGTCATCATAATAGAGATGACAAAATTGAATAAGAATAAATTAGAATAACAAGTATATTATTAGTGATGAGATTCATTAAGTTTGGCTCTCAAAAAAAAATTCAAGAAATTTATCTCTATTTCTTAAGGATCTATGAAGTGGTATTCTTTGTCACATCAAAAGTTTGTGTAGCCCCAAATGTTCCTTCCTACAGGGATCAGCTGCAAATATATAGAATGAATGTAAGAAATGGAAGGACATAGAGAGGGTGATTCTTCATCGGTGCCCTCAGCCACCTTCTTTAGAATTGATAAGTACTAGATGTTGTATCACTTCCATCACATTTAACACCACGCCAGCAGATCTTTCCCCAGGAGCTTTTTGAAACAGCTTTGAATATGTTTAAACCCTCGCTCACCTCTAACTTGCAATAATGAGTTCTGCAATTTATTTGTAAGTTGTGTAAAAGCAGTTTTATTTGTTGCTCTTCTTAATAAAAACATTGGGGCACCTCTAGTCCTAACACTAAAAATAGCTTGTAATTACTCGTCTGCTAGTTGAGACTGTGTAGAATTTTTCTGGTGACTTCCTTCAGTCCTGCCTTTTCCAAGATGAAGAGCTGCAGGCTATATGCATACAAAATCTGTTCTGATTTCTAATCACCCTTACCATGGCTTCAAAGTTACACCAAACTGTTTTCCAAATTGATTGAATTGGATTGTGTTCAAGACATGACCATACCATGGATTTAAAAAGCAGTACAAAAATACTTTTTGTTTTGTTCCCCATTCAGTTTCCTAACAACTTCAAACATTAGATTTGCCTTTATGAAAATGGCAGAGCATTGTGCTAATGTTTTCAGAGAAGCAGTCAAATACCTTCTGAATGATGATAGATAATTTAGAAACCATCATAATTTATGCCTGCTTACATGGGAATTTTCCCTTGTGTATTACTCTGCATTTCTTCAAAACCTCAATATTTTCTGCCACTCTGTTGCCCAGGCAAATAATTTAATGAAAAATCATACTTAGAAAAACCATAGTTTTTAAAAGTAAAAAATAAAGAGTGAGACTTTTCTGAGGCAAAATATTTCTATCCAAAATTAGATATTAACTTTTTGATGAGATGATGTTTAACTGTTTCTTCTTTGAGTCACAGAAATGTTTCTTTGCAGTTTGAGCATAAGGTCATTCATTGCTCTTTTCTTCCTCTCTAACAACATTCTCCTGGACAAGAACTACTGTATCTAGAAAGTTGTATCTGAGGGAATTTACAGAGGAAGGTCTGCAGGTGAATAGTGTTGGGTTTGCTCAAAATAAAATGTATTCAGATAGCAATTTTGTATTTGCTATTATGAGTTGTAGACTTTGGAATGCACTTGTGTTCGTTCAAACAAAAAAAGAAATCATATGCTTTATATCAATCAATGTTAAAGAACAGTCTAAATTCTGACTGTTAAACATTCTTAATGAGTCACTTAACAGCAGCTCCAGACTAGGACTCTAGAGTTTTATTCTGATGCTGAACTTAACAAGTTGTCAGCAACCCACTCAAAAAGTGTAAAGTTAAATAGCTGCAGAATTGGCTTTCAAGATGTGTTCACCAGTTGTATTCTGCATTCAAGAAACAATAAAATTGAGGAATGGGCTGCCCAGTGCTCAGGCAGGAAAAAATAGCAAAATAAATCAGAAACATTTTTTCCTAGTACTGAC
The DNA here is from genome assembly GCA_013397865.1 of Struthidea cinerea. NCBI lineage: Eukaryota > Metazoa > Chordata > Aves > Passeriformes > Corcoracidae > Struthidea > Struthidea cinerea. Next base: position 1,475,177 of record VZTI01004658.1, on the reverse strand, counting down.
TTACTCAACTGTAATAACATTATTCACTTAATATTCCATTCTGAATATAGATAGATAGATAGATAAATTAATTTTATACAATTCTATTATTCCACATATTTCAGGAAGGTTTAGTTACATGAGCAAATATAGGATTAAGGAGTATTTTCATAATTTCATCCTTAAATAAGTCATTGAGTAAGGCTGAAGAATGAATGTTGTGAAACGTTTTCAAGACAGAAGAGAACAGTTTTTTCCTCATTTCAAGACACACAGAAAATTTAAACGAAAAGAAACAGATAATGGAAAAATACTATTTCCCTCCTGCTTTGGTTAGTTGTTGCTGTTGTCACCAATGATATCTTAATGTTCCTGACAGTTTAAATGATAATAAAAGCTGCAGCCTTGCAAATTCTTTCATAGTAGGTAACTGTTCTCTCTAGGGGGATGTAGATAATATGAGGAGGGAAAAAAACACTTAAGATAAAGAGGTCCATAAAAAAAAGTACCATAATATCTTATTACTGTAGTAGTTTAATGGTGACACTGACATAGACTTTAACTGTATTTTCATAATGCTATCTTCCCTGTTCATAATTGGGTAACCAGCCCACAGCCTGTACCCAAAACACCTGTATATGCTATGTGGAGGGGCAGGGAGAAGCAAATAAAAACTAGGGGAAAAGAAAAAGGATTGCAGAAGCCTAGGGTTTTATTCATGTGACTGAGAAGCAAAAAACTGAGCAAATGCATGAGCACTCTCATTTTTGTAAAACTGTCTGCTGCTGCATTCAGCGCTGCAGTGGCTTTGATTCAACTCTCACATCTTCAGATGTCTGAGAAATTAGTAATGTGAGCTGTGATGCAGCTGGGTCTCTGTGCCACTCGGGACTCCATCAGTGGCACTTAAAGCTTATTTTCCCCTCTTTGGGAGAGCATTGCTCTCTGACAGGCAGAGAAAGGGTGGGATGCAGACTGGGGTTTTGATTGGAGCGCGTCCCTGAAGTCAATGGCCATACAGAACAGGATAGATTCCCTGTCTCCCTGCAAAGCAATCTGCTGGGACGAATTGCCCATTTTATTTTACTTAACAAGTTAGAGATGAGGTTTAACTTAGTCCTACTCCGTGCCCACAAAAATGTACTTGCACATCGGCTAAACAGCTTTTGCCAAAGTTACCATATGTAATATGTGGTATAGAAAAAAGTAATTTTGGAGCAACAGGTGTGTTCTGACTTGAAATCCACCAACTTTCCTCAGTTTTGCTGTATGACATGCAAAAAGGGCTTTCACACTGACTGCCATACATTCAGTCTGTCAGATAACCACAAAACATTCTCATTTTTTTTTTTTAATGTTCCTTCTGCTGAGTAATGAATGGATGGCATTTGAAGTGGCAGTCTAAAATGCTGTTGAACAGGCTAGTAATTGGTTATTTGCTTATATTTCCAAATGCAAGTATTTTTTTAACTCCCACTTCAAAGGAAATAATCCAGTACCAAACCTGAGACAGATCCTCGCTTGCAAAGGATTCTGGCTGGCCAGACCCATAGAACTGAAACAGAGAAAGAACATACACACAGGCAGAGTTCTTTTTCCTTGCTTGCCTTGCCAACATAGATGGTAGGTGGAAATACAGATGGACTGGGCATCCCCAATTCCTGCCATTGCAGCTTCTCCTGCTTGTGATATTTGCTAGTGTGGGACTGGACTCCAGATCCCTCCCTTTGTGGCTGGAGCAGCCTAATGAATTGGTGTTTCTCTAATCTCTGACCTGGCCATAATCCCATCCCTGTCCTCGATTTGGGGTGAGAATCTGGATACTAAAACATCCAAAAGATTTGTCTCACTGGTGCATAGTTTTGAAAGTAACTTTCCCTTTGCTGCCTCCCCAGAGATGAACAGGACTATTTTTCAGCCATCTCTGACATAGTGAAGGCTAGCTATAATATAACTTTCTTTTTTTCCACTTAACAATGTGAAGGTGACAGGACATAATGTTACAGTTCAGTCATGCAATTTTAAGAGGTTTCAATTCCTGCTACATATAATGTGAATGAATTTATATCCTATATCCAGACTGTCTCAATCCCTTACTTTTGAATTTGGCCTCAGTGTTGACCATTTAGTCCAGGTCAAACAATTCCCCCATTTTTATTTCCTCAGAAATAGGAAATATGTCTAGTTGTAAGCACATGATGTTCAGGTTTGTATGCAGTGGCTATGTGCTGGACAGATCTGGATGCTATCGCAACATGGGAGGTTTGACACCATACCAGTCCCCATAAAGAAGATGTCTTGTCTGCCTCATACTGAAAGTATTCCAACTCCTTCACCGGCACCGCATGAACCATGGTGATTTTACGAGACTTGCACCCAGACCTAAAAGCACACTTCAGTTTGTTGGTTTTTAAATCTCTAATTTCTTCCCTGCTTAGATTTCACAGTTCTTTTGCTGCAAATCTTCAAACAAAATAGCTTGTAGTATCTCTAAAAACTAAGGGGAAAATCTGTTAGTGTATTCAGATTCATATGTGTATGAATATAGAACAGATAAAATGACTAAAACACTTGGTTCCAACAAAACACAATTTTTCACCTCCAAATCCCATCTGGCATGACAGGTAGTATGTGGGATTGCAGATGATTCTGTTCATAACCCTGGGTTAAGTGATATGCAGTAATGTGGGCAATAAAAATGATTATGCAATATCAGACCCATGGAAAACATGTATGGATGAACACAACACATGTTGATAGAAAAATGGGCCAAGCAATTGACACCAAAGATCTGCAACTTAAATCCAGTGTTTGCTAGAACACTGTGAGGACCAGCAATTCCCTGAGGACAAGAGGTGTGGTGGTCCCATGGGTCCCGTGGGGAGGTAGGTCAGGACCTCGCCATCCAGACCCTATTCCACGCCCCCAGTTAGAAATTCTGGGCGGCCAGGGGAAAGAGGGGCAGCCGCAGTCCTGGGTGCTGAGGACCTGCTTGGAGATGGGAACCAGCCAAGGATGGGCTGGGGTGTCAGCCTGTGCGTGGGGGTCAGGATCAGGCCTGATGAGGGGAAGCTGCATCAGACACGACCCTTGTGTGTGCAAATACAAACCAGTGAGAATATCACCATGCTTACAGGTACAGACTGAATAATGGTGTATTTCTGAGAGATGCTGCACAGCCCACATCTTTCACCCTGTTCTGAAAGTGGTGCCTGGTGTTCTGTAGGCTACAAACAGGTACTTGGTATCCAAGAGGTCTTAATTACTGTGACCACACAGAAGATTTGACAGCAGGAAGATACGATGCCATTAGGAACACATATTTAAGTCAATGTTCTGCTGTGAAAATAGGCTGTGCTGGATGAGGAAGCATTCTGCTGGAGGCAGAATGGTGAGACTCCCTTGGAACAGATCTTGTGACCACTAATTAATCAGTTGTTTTGTAATAACCTTGTATACTAATGATGTGAGCAGATAATACATGGTTAAACAGCATCATCAGCAGAGGAAAGGGCTAGAATTTGACAGAAAGAAAAAAAGTGCTATCAACAGGTCTGAAATAATTGAAATGAGCAAATAATGCAAAATATAAGGAGCAAACAGAAAATTCTTCAATAAACTCAGGAACACCCTTTCAAAATGAGAAATATATTTGTATGTGGATAATAATTTTTTAGAATTACAGTGAAGAATCAATAAGATATGAGCATGGAAACCCCAAATGTCAGAAAATGTTTTCGACAGGGAGAGGGGATTGCTAACACCATTTTGCAAGGCTAGCAGGATAACTATACATATATGTATATATATATGTGTGTGTGTGTGTACCTGCACAGTCAGTCGGGTAAAGGCAGGAGATGTGGAAGCAAGAGCAGCTGCAGGGAAAGGAGGATTGGAATAATCACAAACATAAATTGTGAGGGGAGACTAGAAAGAAGGGTGTTTTCTAGCTTGGCAAAATGAATGCTGAGAGACAACATGGTTGCTCTCACAGAACACATCAGTAATTGAACACTAGACAGTAAGGTGCAGGACTTGTTAGCACACGATAGAATGTTTTTAGCGCTTATATTTTTCTTGTGAGCCTATGAACCACACTTGCTAGTGCTAGACATAAGAACAAGTCATTTTCTTGGGAGGCTGAAAGTCCAAGTTGAATCATGTTCAAAGACTGAACAACACAAGATGCTTTCCAATGAAATCAGCTGTAGGTAATGGCAAGATCTAACTGTTGCTTTCGGCTCTGCTAATATGCCAGGAATGAGATCTGTTTTCAGAGCTGTCAGAGAAGTCTCAGAGACTGTCAGAGTGAGAAGTAGATTATGGTCTGCTCTGCAAACACCACAGGTACTTAAGCAGAAATGAGTTTCAGTGCCTCTCTCCTAATGTGTGAAGTGCAAGCAGTACAGGCTCTATATAGCACACTGACGTGCTTTGGCAACCCGTACTGGGGACGATGGGGTAACTGGGGCATGGAACTTTCTTTCAGAGAAAACTCCTCAGTTTCTTACTCTTTCCTCCCTACCCTGTTACATATTTTAATGCTCACACACTCACCCAGCCTTTCTAGAACTGCAGAGCGGATCTTATAGAGGATATTTCTGATCCTGGTCCCAGAAAAATTTAACTTGCTTTTCAGGAAGTCTCATTTTGTGACTTTAAGCTGCCTCAGATACAGCACATATCGCAGCTCAGAGATGAAGGAAAGCAAGTCAAATACAAGCAGTAAAGCCCTGACAATAAAGCTTTTTTAAATCATAGAATAAGTTGTTTGAGCTTGAGATATGTTCACATTTCTGAAGAAGCCCTTCTCCCATGCTTAATATTAGCATTTATGTTTATTCAGTTATTAGACTATCAGAAAGCTAATTTGTACCTGACTGTACGTACTTCTAGATGATTGGTTAGAAATCGCAGCTATAGAAGATCTGTTTTTAAAATCTCCAGTGATGGAAATTGTACAGGGGTGGGAACCTACAAAGACCTGAGAGGAGAAATGGTAGGGATTAGTTTTGCAAAACTTGCAAGGAAAGGAAAACAAGAGTCATTAGACATAACTCTGTCATTGCAGCCATGTAGAAAGAGGCAGAGGACCTGGCAAATAAGAGCTGGTTGAAGATTGATAACCAAGAGAAGCTATTGAATATTTAATAGCATTTTATAGCCTGTACATTTCAAACAAGAAACAATCATGTGATTTTTTTGGTTTGGGTTGGGTTTTTTTTTTTTGTTTTTTTTTGTTTTGTTGTTTGTTTTTTTTTTTTTTTGTATTTGGGTATTAGGTTTTTTGGTAGTAGTGGTTTTTTCTGGTGAAGGGAGGGGTGCTGGTTATGTTTTAGATACTATCAGTAGTCAGAGGTTTCTATGCCGAGAAAAAAACCCTCTCCTTTACTGCCTGTTACAATAAGACTCATAAACATATATTCGAACTTTCAAAGCAAACTGAAGAAATGAAGACTTTTCTTCTGGTGTTGCCTCCCTCTAAGATATCCGAAGGTTGTGTACATTTTTAGTATATACTGGTTAGTTATCCTGTGAAAAACAAGTTTTCTGAAAATACAATCCCTTGTATTTCATTTGGAAGAACTGGTGATCTAATTTTTAGCTATAATGTTTCATGAAAAATGAGTTGCTTGTATATGTCAGAAGAGAAATTCAAGAACAGATGAAGCTCGTTAAAAGATCTGGTTAAAAGGAAAATTTTCATTGAAGAAGAATTTTTAGGCTAAACTCTTATCATATGTATTTGATTTTCAATACAGTATAACACAATGTAATCTAGCAGGATTACTCATCCATTATGAAAACACCATTCTTACAGGATCAATTATTTTTTTCTAATTATTTTGGAACCAATGAGCAGAAAGAAGGGAAAAGTGTGAAACATTACATGTGATGTTTTGGGCCACTGGTGGCAAAACATTGTGTCACAGTCAATCAGAAACTGACATAACAAGCTGATGTAACATCGTTCTGGGGCTAAACTCAAAATCTCAAACTCCAAATGTCTTCGAAAACAAAGATAATTGTAGCAGGAAAATAACTTCTATAGGTTTATTTACCATTATATCTATGACAGGCTGTATCTTCCTCACAGACTTAGGAGATTTTTAGATCACACAGATTAAAATATATCCAGAAAGACAGTAAGTGGTATAACTTAGAATAAAAATTTATGAAAGTTAATGCTGTTTGTATAACAGAGTTAAAATATGCACAAATCCCAGTATACAGATTGCACCATTGAAATTTCAGAGTTGACACACAAGCTGATTCCTCCTCCTTCTGTTCCTAGAGCTCAGCACACTGGCAAGTGAAAAGCAGGTAATTTCATTAACTACAGGCAGGTGCATAAATGAAAAGAGGCTGAAGGATTCATACAGTGAGGTGCTGTGCTCCAAGTTTGGAGCTGTAGGTACCAAACCCTCTGCTCTTCTACTAACTGCCTACACAACTGTGGGCAAATCACTTCTGTGCCTCTATTTCTGTAACTGAAAGAGGGATTTGCAGTATCATTTTGTGAAGAGCTTTAAACATAAATGGCACATATGAGTATGTTTTTACACAATGGGTGCAAAACCAGACTGTTCTCTGGTAGCATCCTTTTGAAACCATTGGAAGCAATAACGTCATATGGATGCATGTGAGATCCAATACATTCCAAGAAACAGCCAAAGTCAGGCACTTAGCACCTCATTGGTTATGGTTTGCAGCATTTATTAATTACTGATCATGAGTGTTGACATTATTGCAGGATTTCCTTGCCTATACTTTTATCTATATGGGACTTATTCATTCAGCTCACCTGGTTTCTTGTTGGTGGAGGGAAGTCCTGTGAGGCAAACACAACATCCTTACAGTCACATTTTCCTCTTTGTTGAAGAGAATTCAAATGCTGCCAGAACCTCCTGGGCGAAGCAGTAAGTGAGACCTTGATTGCCCGAGGACAAGAGGAAGCTCCTGCACATGTTTAACTGAAGTGGCACTCTGATTTCCAAGGCAGCTCTTAAACCACCTTGGCTGAAGTACATGAGCTGCTGGTTCAATAGAAAGGCCCCACAGCAATGCTGAGTGAGTGGTTAATGAGAGAGCACTCACATTTTCCTCCAGCTATCTCTTTCAACTGGTTTGTTTTGCACATAGCTACTTTATAAATAAAGAAAATCTCATAAATAAAATCTGTTTTCCCTCAAAATAGCCCTGCTGAAGGGTGGGCTCTGTGTCAGGTGCCTTTAGTTTTTCCTACTGTTTGAGTAGGACTATATCCCAAGCTCAGAAAGAACAAGCAGCTGTGGGATGAAGCTAAAAGGATACCCACAACAGTAAATAAAAATTCTTGAAAGTAAATAAAGGAATTTGCAGTTTGACTTAGATTGTCAATCTAGTGTGAGTGATACTATGGAAATTTAATATATAAAATGGTTGTCCTTAATTTTTTTTCTTTTACTTTTGAATTAAAGCTTGTTTTCCCATATCTTTTTCTTGCTTTTGTTTACAACACTTCCAGAGAGGGAGGTGATGGAGGGAGGCAAGGAGCGAGGCAGGCAGGCAGGGAAGTGTACTAGTTTGAAAACAAACCAGTGGGAGATCACAAGTCAGAATTATAATTTAATAGGAAAATTAAAATAAATGCAATAGTAAAAGAACACTGACAGTGTCAGGATACAACCTGACACCCTGTTAGTCAGGGTAGTGGTAGCAGTCCAGACGAAGTTCTTCTGTTGAAGCAGTGATCCTGTAGAAGGGTCTGGTCTTCACCTGAAGGCCCAGTGGTAGCTCTTGTCCTCTGGGAATCCAGTAGGTAAGGGCTGCTTGTGCTGTTCCAAACCCTGCATTAGATCCAGATGGGAATTCTTGGCTCCTCCCCCTGGGCGGAGCATCTCACAATGGGATGATGTAATTCTATGAGTCATGCAGTGGGTCCTTGATAGCCCATGAAACAGAGATAGCCCCCGGAGGGAGTTATCAGGGATGAGTTATGGATAACAAACACTGCCCCACCTGCTTTAAAAGGTTGTGAAGATGATAATAGAATACATACTATTGGCTACATATTACATTGTAACCAAGGGCAGGAAGGAAGACAGGCTATGATATTGGCCAAGTGATTATAAAGACAGTTGTAGGGCTATCAGTATAGAGCTGTGTTGTTATAGCTTTCCTCTGTTGACAAAACCTTGAAGGCACAGAAACTTCAACCTTCCACATTTTTAGGAAAAATAATTAGCTAGAAAGTTAAAGAAAATAAAGATTTTCCTTTCATGCTTATATACTACTTTTCTTGTCTTTTGGGGAACTTTGAATTTGAACAAATACAAGAGAATTATTGAGATAGCCAGAGTTCTTGCACTAAAGGGCTTCCCAGATGATAATAATAAATAACACAGACACGAAGTTCAGCAAAGGTCTGTTGATGCTTTTCAGACCATATGGATCTTACTTCTTTCTTTGATTAGCCTGTTTATTGCAATGAAGACACCAGTGGGAACATTATAGCAATAGTTCAGCAGTTAAAGGAAAAAACTTGGGAGAAGAAGGGAAGAATTTCTCAATCTTTTAGAGGAAATCTGGGCTAAAAGTCTTTTCCACCCAGCTGGAATTAGGGTACAGTGACCTGAAAAGAGGTCATTCAGACTTACTGGAGGATGTAATGGAGACCAGAGGTCCCCACACTTCAGAGGTGGCATAGCTTATCAAAGACAGAGGGTAAATACGATCCATAATATCAAAAAAAACCCTGATGAACCTGCATGGAAGGGAAAAGCCATAAAATTACAAAAGTCAGGGGAAAAAAGCCAGTTACAAATGACTTCTAAAAGGCATTCAGATTCAGTTAATTTCTATCAAATCTTCTAGAAGTGCAATCTCTATGTTTACTTCTCTAATGGGCGGAAATGTTGAAATGTAATGGACATCTGATAAATCCCCTGCAAAGTACATCAAGAAATATTTGAACAGCTAGTCTTTATAATCATCAACTCCTATAAAGTCACAAAGGGACAAAGTAATGGTTGGAGTTTCCATCAAAACCAAAAAAGTCTCAGAAGTGGCTTTGCCATATTACATGGGAAGTTCCAAACAAAACCACTACTTCTTTAGGGCATCATTTCTGTCAGACAGGAGTCTCCAAAGCTGTTGAGTGAGCAGTGACTACTCCATGAATGGCTTGAATTATCTATGTGCAGCTAACATCTCTGTGAAATTAAAGAATACACCCATCGGCAGGTATCACTTCAGGACCGTTATCAAATGGACCTGGATGGATATTAAGATTCAGTCCAAACGATGCATTGGGTTTCCTGCAAATGGTACGTAACGATTTCTGATAGAAATATATCAACACTCCATGCCCAAAACATGATGTTTCCTTCAGAGAACTGAAAGATTTAGAAGTAAATGTGTAGTTAACCATCTTCAGAGAGCACCAAAAGCTTGGAGAATAGCAAATGTGGTGCTTGAATTTAGGAAAGACGATAAAAGTAAACCAGGAATGATCACTGTTAATCTGAGCTCAAGAGACTTTAAAGGTCTAAGGATAATTCTTAAATGGAAAGATAATTTAAAAAAATTACAATATGGACATAGGAGAAAATGGGATGCAGGGTAGGAAAAAATCAGACTGTGGTATAAAAAATAAGATTGTTTCTCTAAAAACAAGTGAATTTCTAAAGAAATAAAGAAAAAATTGAAGAAAAAATTAATCTGTAGCAAAATATAGCATTTCAGAAGGAGGCACAAGAAAACTGGAGGAGACAAACCGAACCCTAAAGACAAACCTAAGCCAAAGCCAAAAAATAAATCTAACATTAAACCTAACACCAACCCTAAATCTAACCTTAACACAAACCCTAATCCAAACCCTAACCCTAACCCTAACCCAAACCTAAACCATTAGCCTAAACCTAACGCTAACCCTAAACCTAACCCAAACCCTTACCCTAACCCAAACCCTTACCCTAACACTAATGCTAACCCTAACCCTAACCCTAAACCTAACCCAAAGCTTGAGCTTGGCAAGAACTAGTTAAAATGGAGGCAACAGAATGAGATGCACACAAGAAAATTATCAAGCTGGAGGAAGGTTAGAAGAAAGCTCATCAGAGATCTATCTGTCTTGGTACCAATCTCAAAGACTGTCACCCCAAAAGTTGCTTTTAGCTAACTGTATTTGTCTAATTAGTTAAGCAGTATTCAAATTAACTGGATCATGAAAAAGAGAGTGGGTGAGATGAAAGGCTGGAGTAGTGGAAATGGAACTTGACTTCGAATTGCAGACTCATTCCCAGTACAGAAAAAAAGAAACTAGATTTCTACAAACAGGTCATATTTCATTCCATGAAAAGGTCAGGAAACAAAAAATTGTTTCATGTTCTATTGAATCACAGGTTAAATACACGACAACTAGACACAGTCCTATCACGTCATGTCACTCATGATCACATAGGTGTGGTACAACTGTGAAACACCAAATGTCTACCAGGGAAAATATGGTCAGTAAATATCAGCAAGCATTAGTCCACCACATCTCTGCTAGGATCCTGTGTACAGTGCCTTACATGGTTCTGCTTATTCATGCTCAGGGAGGCTATAGTCAGACTGGAAGAGGCGCACAGTGGAGATGAGAAAATGAAAAGCTGTCCTGTGAGAGAAGACTGACAGCATGATTGAAGCCAGGTCAGTGTCTCACACCAGAGTGTAGAAAAACAGCACTGGACAGTGCTGCTATTTCAGAGTGAACTTCCTCTCCCAGCTGAGGTTCTGCACCATCGACCGCTCTCCTTGTTTGCTTGCTTCACGTACTGTTCTCTGTCTTCAGTGAGTGCATGTGGGAGGGAGGGGGATAAAGTATTCAGAAGTCCATCAACAGATGTTGGAAATGGGTCTTAACTGTAAGCCCAAGTCAAACGCTTTGGAATGTCTGAAATAACCTTGATGAAATTAGACATATAATGAATTGTCCCTTATGTTAGCTGGGTCATATCCTGAACAGCACATTGCACTTCCAGGCAAAGGTGAAGTCAAGAACAGCCATGAAAATGTCAGGGAATTGGCACACAGCAATACCCATGAAGCCACTGGGCACCTTCAATCTCTCTCATCCCCTTTCTTGTTAAGCATAATTAGTTGATTAATGGTCTCCCTCTCTTAACTGGATCTCAGGAGCTCTAGGTGGGGTCTGAAATGTTTCACGTGAGTAATGGAAAAGGGCAGTGGATTTTAAGATGCTGTAGATATAGCTCAGGCTTAAATCTGGCTTGAGACTGATTTCTCATCCCTACGTGAGAAGTGAGATACAGAGAAGGTCTATGTCTGAGTCAATAGAATGGATATTTGAGATCTACTTATTTAAAGTGTTAGATGAGACAGCTATTCTGAGTCAGCTGTTTTCTCCCTATGATGGCAATGTCCAGCCAGCCACTCAAATTTGTTTCTCTCCTGCAAAAGTGCAAGAAATTCCACCTTCCATTGAGTGCTGGGGTGTTGACAGATCTCATCAGCTTATCTATGGGGTTGCTGTCACATTGACATATGAAATATCTCTCATATGATGAGTCCTCAAAGCGGAAAGAACTGCAGTCACTCACAGCGAAGAGAAGCCTTTCCTGATCAGACAGATTTAGTGGTGGAGACAACTCATTTTTTCTTACTAAGATGGAGTTTACGCAGAGGATACATTCCAACTGAGTTTGACATTTTAAAACATCGGGTTTTGTTGGAAGATTAGGCTCACCATAGCATCTCAGTCTATTGAAGCCAGGCTGGAGGGGAAAGGAGAAAATTAACAGTGAGCAAAAGGAGTAGGAGTCCTCCTTAAGAAGGTATCAGACAAGTCCCGGTGAATTCTGGGTCCAGGATTCACGTGACTGGAGGACTTTTCTGTGTGTACCCTCAGCTCGTTCCACTCTCTCTCCAAGAGGTTTGAGGGGCTTATGTTAAGGCTGATTTCAGTGACAGCTGCCAGCTTCATTTAAGGAAGTGGGATCCCTTCCAGCCCTGACCAGTTCACTTTGTGTGATGGAAGAGCTGTATCAACCAGCAGAGCTGGTCTGGGGAAATAGATGTTTGTATACATTTGAAAACACCACCAGTCATTGTGTCACTCTTCTTTCTGGGGTAGTTAAAAGCTGTCTATGAGCAACTTCTGATGAACCTGAGGGATGCAGCTAATTTCCAGCAAATTACATAGTTTAATTGGTACTAAAAAAATGTTGGGACACACAGAGAACTGAAAAAGAGTTCTTAGCTAAGTATATCAATAACTTCTATTGCATGAAATGTCTCAGATTCCCAGACCTTTTCAGCAGTAGCTTTACTTAAAATTATTAACAGTATTAAGCATCTGTTATCTTTATTACAATAACTAAAAAAAACCCAAAATCCAAACAAATAAATAAAGCAAACCTTGAACAACAAAGTTCATGTCACACTTATTTCTCCTAGCATGGTAAACAATGTACTACCATTTCTGGGTTTGAGATAGATGGTTATTTGCTTTCTATTCTTCTACCTCTAATGTAAAACCAGATTAGAGTCTTTCTGAAATATGTCCCTCTTTCTTGCATTCCACTCTTCATATTTTTGGAAGTACCCACATAAATGATTTATAATGTAATACTAGTTTCCGAAATGCTTTTATGCCTGGAACCATATAACCTCAGAAGGCTGGGCTGCTGTATCACAGTGGGTTTAATTTGCAACTACTATGTCTAAAATACTGCTGGACCTCTGCCTTGCATAAACAGTTACTTCAAATCTGTAATGATTATGTGCAAGTATGTGTTTAGAAACAACAAAAAAAATGCATGCACTTCCCTGAAATCTTAAACATAGAGTGGAGAAGAGAGAGGAGAACCTGTACTAATTATTTATTTAAATATTTCAACAGTACAAAGATGAAAAGAGATTTTATTCTGTGTAGCACAGTGCCTATGGTTTAAGTAGTCCACTCAGTTTTGCCATCTGTTTTTGCAAGCTTTGATGAGAACAGAGCCAAGATAAGAAAGGAGATTATATACAGCTTTGTCTAAGAATTTGTGAAGTTTCCAGTACTTCAGATATAAGACCCCCAGAAAATCTGTAGTGTCCTATAGATTTGTTGTCAGTATTGAGACATGATCTAAGTTTTACTCATCACTAGAAGATCACACAAAGGCATTTTAGTCTATCTGAGTGAATAAGTGGCTGAACAGCGAATGAATGCTTTTCTGAAAATATTGCAGGAGCATACTGCTACCTTTCAGTTAGATGGTCATCCATTGTTACACAGAACATGAAGAATTATAGTTTCGAACACTGCAGTTAATCACACATTCTATTGCTTCTAATTGTTAGGAAAGAGATGCAGGGCCGTGCTCTAGTAACCAGCTGTATTATCACCTCAAAGACCTCATGCAACTTGGAAAGTCCTTTCAGATGCCCTCTTATGACTGGTAGTCCAGCAATTCATTCCAGACTATTATTGGATAAGATACGGCCCTCACCCTTTCTTTATCCAGCCTACATTATTGAACTTTCTGGTCTCTCATAAATCCCTTCGCTTGTGAAAGAATTATACTGAGTGGAATTCAACTGTTTCTACAAACACATTAAAAAAAAGTTCAGTGAAGACTTTGTTTTGGTGCAGTATAGGAATTGCTCCCCTCATTAGACATTAATTTCTACTTTTTTTTTTTTTCTGCCTTGATTGCAAAACAAATTTATATGCACGTTGGAGTGGTGGCTTCATTCTGAGGTCTTGCTCACAGGAACAGTCATTCTACTATGTCTATAACAAATTTGGATTTGGTCACTCCTCATCTCACTCCTCTCTTCTCACAGTCATCAATGGCATGAGTGCCGCTTTTCAAGTCAGCCTTCCTGTTACTCAGCAGCCCTTCCTTACCTGTTATCTCAACAACACATTTCTGAATCCTGTAAAAAACATGTTCAATATCATCCCTCAGATTTCTTTTGTTTCCCCCAAATCTCAGTTGAAATGTATTGCCATTCTGCCTTGATTTAGATCCCCTTCCTTTGTTAGATATGATTATCCCATAGGATGGTTGAAGACGCAGTTCTTGTGGGAGAAATACAAAGAAAATGAAATCATAAAAGTTCTCTGAGCGTAGCCACAATACATATAGGGAAAGATATTATACACACAGAATGGGAGATTATCTTTCCTCTGCTTTCATATATTTGACTTAGCCTAAATATGTAGTCTGCCTCATTCTTTGTACTGGATTCTGATCATAGCTGGAATGCTATCATTGGCATGCATTATTGTGGTAAAATACAATTAAGGGATCATTATATTGAAAGAGAAAATATCACCAAAAAAAAAAAAGAAGACACAATTATTTTTCCAGCCTTTTGTTCAGAGAAATTTGTTGCTTTAATTTGATTGATTATCTGAATTATTGTAGTTTTGCATTAGTGTTAAAGAAAATATGTTCATTGGGGGTCTATACTCTGCATAAGGATTCCTAGGTAAAAATTCCTTTGATATGTTGGTCTTTTCCTTTGGAAAAACCTTTTTTAAGTTTAAGAAATCCTCTACTTATTAAAGATCCACCTTAAGCGCTCCTCCTTCTTTGCAATAAACCTTTGATGTTTGATTTGTTTCTTGCAGCCTCAGCATTTTGAGGATGTGCCCTTTTTGACTTTCTACAGAATTCCTTGAAGTGAAGTCTATACAAAATATCTTATTTTCCTCTCAGAATTCAGTAAGCCTAAAATGGCTTTGGAATTGCCAAATAAGAGCAGATGACTTAAATGCTTTATGCATGGACGTACAAGGAAAACATCAGACTCTGGAAATTTGGTGATGAGCCTCCACCTCTCTCTGTTCTTATCATCCCAGTCTTCCTCTTTTTCATCCTCTTTTCTCTCTTCCTCTGAAGCATCATTTTTTTTCTCTGTCTTTCTACATACAGTTTTATTTTTTAAGGCATCACCTTCTGGGGCCTTCACACTTAACAGAGTGACTCTGGCACCATGGGAAGTCATGCCAGACTCTTTGTGAAACAAAAGGCACTCAATTACTGTGTCTTCAGTGCTGCAGCTGCAACACAACAAAAAAAATACACTAGAATAAATGAAAAGAAAGGAAAAAGAAAGGGATGGTTTTGGTGTCGAGATACAAAGTAGAGTGTTGGTGGGCTGAAGTTGGGAAGAATGCTTTACATGGAGTAGTGGATTGACCCTGGCTGGATGCCAAGCACCAACCGAAGCCTCTCTCTCACTCCCCTCTGCATCTGGACAGGGGAGAAAATATACAGCCATTTGTAATGACCTATCCATTCTTCCCACCACCAGCATCTCTTTTCACTTCCTCATTGTCACTCATTAGGTACTCACTACTCATCTTCAGCTAAAAAGTCTTTCTGGTTCAGTTTTCTCTTCGTTACCTTCCCTCCATTTCTGCCCCTTGCTTTCTCCTGCTGCTTCCCAGGCTGCACCCTAGTCAGCTAGGTGCTTTCTGGCTGTGTGAGCTCTGTAGATCACCACTTGCTCTCCTTTTCCCCACTCAGGCTGATGCTCGTTTTCTTTAGGATATTTTATGCCACTCTGGTTGTGTGCTGCAGCTCTGAAGTGGAAGTAAGTGTAATTGATGCAGGAAGAGATTTTCAAAGGAACAAATGGTAGCCGGGTGTCAGACTCATAGATGACTCTTAATGGAAGCTTGGTTCCTGATTCGTGTTTATGCCTTCGAACATGTCCCCCATGCTTTTTAGACTGTGAAACACTTTCAAGAATCACTGAGAATCAGATACTCTAGAGTTTCTTTCGACTTCCCAGGATGAAATTTTTCTAGGGCTAGCCAATAGATGCTCTGCTCTGCTTTTGTTAGCTTTATCCTCTGAGGCCAAATTCAGAAATCATCTGAGTTCGTGGGTATGTACCTGCATAAGAAAAAAAATCAAACTAAATTTGAATTTTCATGTTTCAAGTAATGTTTATTTTCAATAAACATATTTCGTTTGTGTGGAGGCTAATGTGTAAATTATCTTTTTTTCCACCAGGATAGAAACATTAGCAAAGAAAGGAGGGCTAAGGAGAATTTCCATCTGGATGTTGGAGGAAACATAGTGAACCAGGGTGAGGAAAAGGCAGAGGTACCTAATGTCTTCTTTGCCCCTTGAGCTGGAAAACAGATGGGAAACAGAATGAAGCCCCCATAATCCAAGGGGAAATGGTCAGTGACTTACTATGCCAATTAGACACTCATGAGTCTATGATCCTCCATAGCCTTGGGATCCATCCAAGGCTATGGAGGAAGCTGCTGGAAGGGCTCACCAACCCATTTTCTGTCATTTGCCTGGCTAACCAGGGACATCCCAGATGACTGGAGGTTAGCCAACGTGACCCATGGACAAGAAGGATAAGAAGGAGAATCTGAGGAACAACAGGCCTGTCAGCCTGACCTTGGTGACAGGAAAGGATTCAGAAACAGGTCATGACCAGTGGGCTGCAAATCCCAGGAAACAGAGGCTTCCAGTGTAGGGACTCTTCATTCAACACCGTTTCTACCCTACTGCCAAGAACAGTTTAAAATCATATTTTTGCTATAAATTCCCCTGCATTTTTTAAAAGATAAAAATGCTTATGAGTAACCACATTAAAATTAAGCCAACACAGTTTAGCTATTGTTGCCAAGATTCTCATTTACACTGGGATTCCTTTAAGATCTCTTTGTGTGGGCAGTGTTGCAAAGTGCAATTACACTTCATTATTACTCACCTTAAGTTCCTTATTGCACCAGAACAGTAGAAAAGCATTATTGTGAAAGTACAAATCCAGCCAAAGTACTAATTATACTCAATTCCTATTTGCATTATGGCCAATTTCCCCGCTTTGTCAATATTAGAAGACAACTTCTTTATCAACTTCTTAAGGCTTCCTTTTAGGAAGAAAGCAGTACCAAGACTATCAGTGCAAATGAAAACTTGGCCCACCATCCACGTTTGTTTTCACATTTCTGATTTAATAAGAGGAAGATGGCAATGAAGCGCCTTTTCAATTAAATCTGTTCTAGTAGATGGACTGTGTGCTTGTGTGTGTGTGAGCAGCACCTGATGTTTCAGGAGCTCCACAGTCTGGCTCCTGGGGGCTTCTCACTGCCATGACCATGATAGGATGAGGACAAGTGTTATTAAAACAGAGCTGACTGAAGAAGTCTCAAGAAGAACTCTTTCCTTGAGTTGTCTCACTTTTTTTATCCAAACTGGTGATTGGCACAGCAATCCTCACCCTTCTCAGTTATCTGGAGTATGAAAATTTTTAAAACAGCCTTAAGAAACTAGAAATTATTCTTCTTTTATGACTGAAAGTATAAAGTTGCCATTCAGAAGTGTGATATGTCTCCATGGGCAGGAGAAGGTCTGTCTAAATGACTCGTGACAGATGTTTGTCCAGCCTATTCTTCAAGGGCCAGGGGATGTTCCACAACTTTTTCAGACAATCTGTTTATTTCAGCAGCTGATTATCATCACTTTTAAAATGTTTAATTTGTCTCTCCATTGTTACAGCCTAAGATCTTTACTTGTCATCTATGTATGATTGAAAAAGGATTATTGGTTTCCTCTGTGCACCAGACTTTTAGCAGGTCTCTCCTCAATCTGTTTGTCTCTGGCTTGAGCTCACTCAGTGTTTCCCATAGACCATGATCTCTAAGCCTCTGACCACACTTACTGCACCCCTGTGAATTCTCTGCAGCCTGTACGTTTTCTCAAATGAGGGAACAAAAATTGGCAGAGACCTTGTCTATGTCTAAGAGAAAACAAAGGACCGTCACACTCTCTTTATGGTTTATTTTGCCATTAAAATATGTTTATTGAAGCAGTATATGACCAGGGAGTTTGAATTTTACCACTGTTTTGTGCAAGTAAAACCTGATTCATACCAAATTAATCTTCTACTGGGTTTATACATCTGGGTTGTAAGTCTTTCCTTGGAAGACCAATTCACAGCTCGGAAGAGAAAAAGAAAGTGGGAGATGAGAAAGAGTAAATATATGCATAAATATTTTTTCTGTCCAGTTTGTGTTGGATAAATCCTTGTTCATTAATCAAACCTTATGATCTTGATCCTCTGATAATTATTTATGAATGTGATATATTTACATTAATTATTTGAATATGGCAGTTTGAAATGCTGGCTGAGGCTTCTGCTTGATAAGCTAGGAGTTATCAGGACCTTCAGGTCCTTTTCCACAGAGCTTCTTTCCAGCAGGTCAGCTAATTTTTTTATTATGACTTTCTCCATTTTTTGGTACTCCTCTCAAGATCCCTTTAGAGATCATGGGAAAAAGCAACAGGTGTGGTTTGTCTGATGTATTTTAGATTTCTATTCTGAGCAAGATAACTGTGTCCTATAATTTCCTGCTTCTTTCCTTTGAACAAAATGGTACCTTGGGGTTAGAAGCTAAGATGTAAATGTCTAGATGAATCCAAATTATTCAAATACACTGCTGAAAGACACCTAAGCTGACCAAAGCTGTGAACTGGGAGGCCCACCAAAGGGATTTCAATAATATTCTTGCCTGAAGACTAGCCTGGACTTTATGAAATATCTTAATTCTCATTATATTGGAATCCTTCCGGAAATGTTTATATCTGCAATTAAATGTATTTTCTTGGAAAGTAAATCCATATTAAAAGGACAAAGCCTAGTAAAATATGCATGGCACCCACTTCACCACACCCACCTTTAAGATCTAAGTTAATCCACTTTGTGAAGAGCTTTTACTTTTTTCCTAAGGAAAAAGAATTTGTACTAACAAATATAGTAAATTGT
Organism: Struthidea cinerea; assembly: GCA_013397865.1. NCBI lineage: Eukaryota > Metazoa > Chordata > Aves > Passeriformes > Corcoracidae > Struthidea > Struthidea cinerea. The sequence goes on along the minus strand of VZTI01004658.1, from coordinate 1,456,421 downwards.
TCATCATGATACTCACAGGCCTTGGGTCTACATAAAGTTAGGCACCGTGTACTAATGGGTATATTCATTTGCCACTACCTCTCCTTAGTAAGGAATTGGGAGGCTGCCTTTGAATTTCTGTCATGCCTTGTCATTTCCCTTCATAACGAGTGGTAGCCTCTGTAAATGACCAGACCTACTGAGGTTACAGTAAATCTGTTTCTCACTGCCTTTTGCCAAGATCTCCATTAGAGAAAAGAATAAGAATCAGAGAAAGAAAGGGAACCAGATGTCTACAAACCTTTAGTGTCTCATGTTGCCACTCCCTTTAACCTTCACAAGCTGGAATTACTTAAAAGATTACAAACAGGCTAGTGAGTGCCCTCCTGTTGCCCTGTATACTAATAATTTTATCACCATGACAGCTCTGCTTTCCGTAGGCACTGTGAGCATGGCTGCTGCTCCTCACAAAATGTGGCACTTTGTTAACCTGCCAGGCTTGCCGGCTACCACTGAGGTTCCAAATGTAAATCAGTGGGAACCTCTGAAGTAGCAAATTCATTTGGTTTATGGACATTATTTATTATCAATCATGTTCCTTCCTGGAAGTTCTGAGTATGGTGGCACAGAAGGACTGTTACATTTTTTTTTGTGAGAAAACTATATTGTCTCTATACTTACACACTTGCCCCCCTTATTACTCCCATTGAGGAGTTTCTGGAGAAGAGGATCTTCCATGGAGCTGAGAGGGGAAGGGATCTGGGGCTGAAACATCATATTTCTCCTCTTTCACTTCCACTGGAATAAATGGGCAGTGCTTTGCTGTACTCTGTGTTTTTGTTTTTTATCTGCCCAGCTGCATGCAGTCACAGAAGTCAAAGACTGGCTTGTAATAGCTTCAATGTTGTGCAAGCAAACAGCTGATAATTTGTCTCTGCTTTGAAGAGTTGAGAGCATTTTGAGCTGTAGTGATATGCACCAAACAGGTGTGGGACCATTCGTGAGTATGTTTGTGTAAACTAACACTGTTTCACACACTTAGAAAAGCAAAAAATTGTCTTTTAAATTCTTTTATTTATGCCTCTGCAGAGCCTGAGCTGTCGCAATCAAAAACTGGGGATTCCCTGTGTTGTAAACTGCAAATACAAACAAAAATAGGCTGTCCCTGCTGCAAACAGCTCAGTCTGAAAAGTCAAAACAAACACAAAGTAGATGAAGGAAAAAAGAGGTGACACCAGACGTAAAATGACATTCGCAGTAAGACACATCTTAGTAAGGTTTTGCAAAATAGCCCAGGCCCCACTCTAAACAAGTCTGTGCCTCTACCTCCCATAGTGGAATAAAGTCTTTGATCGGTAGCCAATTATGATGGTCAATAATTTATATGAGAAATGCAGGTATAAGAATCTATTCTTCTCTCCTGTGCTGTGTGTTTCAAACTGCCACCTATTTATCCTTCCTACCTTTCCTGTCTCCTTTACTTCTGTTTTTTCCCAGTGGGAGAAACAGTTAGTTTTCCCATTACTGCTGCTGATGTATTTCTTTGGAAATAAAATCCATAGAATTCAGCAAAACCAAACTAGTAAAGAACAACAGCTGATTTATTAAATGATGAATTGGTGGTTCTGTGTATGTTTTTCTTCTAGCACTCATGAGATATTTAATCTCTGTCATAGATTTTCAGACATTATCTCTGGCACAGCCCAAGTGAAGTCCCAGGTCCTGAAAGGTGAGGAGGCCTGGGAGACTTGATAACTCACAGAAAAGTCACTGGTCACTTTGCCAGAGACAGTGAAGTGATTTTCGGTAGTAAGGTTCATAATCTAAGCAGATCAGACCATTTTATTCAGGTTCTTTAAAAAATATTCCCCCAGCTCACTACAAGAACAGCAGCCAATTACAGTGTCCCCAAGTATTCGTGAATCTCAGTGTTGCTGATTAATGAATTGTTTACACTGTAGTTAAATGGAATTTAAGACCATACATTTTAGGGGTCTAGAGTAATTTTTTTTCAATATATCAGGAGTTTTTATTAATGAGTTCTCTCCTTTATAAGGAAAATTGTGGATTTTTAAACAGTATATTTGAATTAGAGAAATTGATTTTGCCAACTGAAAATTTTGCGTAATCCTATTTCAGCTGAAAATTTTAGATGAAAGCGTTTCAAATAGAGGTTTCATGGAATATTCTGGTCTGTGTGAAACTCTAGCATTTCAGTGTCTTCTGAGGAAAAAAAAATTGAAAGTGTAGGAAATTTCTGGTTTATGAATTTTATTTTTAAACCAGTTATAATTTCTATGTTTCTTGTATAAATTATTTTAACTCTATATTTCCAAACCATGTAACACAATCAGCATTTAAGGAACACTTCCACTGATTTCACATGTTGAGAATATCAACATATTGAAAAAATTTGCTTCGGTTACTTTCTTTGTCACTGAATCTGTCTAACTTCACTGATAGAAAGTCAGACAGAATCCATTCTGGATTCCATCAGTCATGAAAATGTCACTGTATTTTGGTTCACCCTTGTGTCTAAGTATACAAAAGAGTGTCTAGAACAAAAGAGTGATCAATGAGGATTAGAGAGAGATTTCTTTTCTTTATTCTGCTGGCATTAGCCTATTGCTCATAAAGAAAAGAGTTGTTTTCCCTTTTTGTCTGAAATGGGAATACAGCATATTTGGCAACATGCTGTGCTTCTGCAAGATACAGAACCCTCGTAGTGAGTGTATTAACCTTGGCTTCACTTAAACAATGTTCTGGTAACAAGACATGAACAAGGACTAACTGTTTTATGAGCTATCCTGCTCCAGCCAATTACATATAGCAGCTTTGGCACAGATAATGAATGACATAGATTGGTGAGTGGGAGTTTACATTTCCATTAAAGGTTTAAAAGGGTTCACTAGTTCAAGCTGGTTTTCTTTGAAACTATCTGAATTATACAACAAATGCAGAAGAAAGATCAGTTATTAATAGCTGTCTTGAAAAATTAAAACAAAACTGTGAAATGATAACTGTGCAGCTATGTACAAAATGTAAAGAAGCCATTCCGATGCAACTTGCTGAATGATGCAGTTAGGACAATTTTCTTTTAAGTTTCTTGATAATCTACATTATCCCTTGAGAGTCTCAGTTCCTGGAGTCACAGGAATACACAAACTTCACAGCCATCATGAATAAGGAGAAAATTTCTAGTCCTTGAGTTTAAGGACTGGAAGAGTTGGAGTCTATAAACTGTGATATGTCAAGGAGCAGAAGGCAAAATGAAAGACTCAAGCATAATTTATTTACATCTAATATATAGCATTTCATAAATTTCAAAATAATGTGCAATATTGTTTTTAAAATTTCATCAGGGCTCTCACAGCTGTCACAAATCTGGAGTGGCAGGTGGTATTTTAGAGCCTGGAAGAAAGCAGACAATACAATAGACTTGTTTAAAACAGACATGGCAAGACTCTAGCAAGATGTGCTTGCTATATGTCCCTGTATACATTACTAGCATTTTGATACAAAGCAGAGGATTCAATTAAATGGTGCTCTAGGTCTTTGAAGGGAATACAGAATTGATTACTCAAACCATTATGCCCTCAGATATGCATGCTGAATTCATATATAAAGTCCTGAGCACATGGGAATTTTGAAGTTAAATTGCCATAAATATTTATAGATACAAGTAATAAAAGTAGCCTTTCAGATCTTAGATTTCATTCAGGTGATGACTCCAAACGGATATTGCATTTGAAAGCTGGAATTTGATAAAAGAGTATTTTCTCCCATCTTTTACCTCTCTTGTCTTTATTGATTGTGAGCTGTTTGCTGTAAGGGCTGTCTTTTATTAAATAACTTCTACATTGCCTAGCAAAATAAAACCTTGACTTTTTTTTTTTTTTTCTGAAGTCTCTAAACACCATTGAAATGCAAATAAATAAGTTCAACATCATTCATTTCTACAGCTAGGACAGCTAGTTCCCTTCACTACAGGAATGACTGAAGGATGTTTATATTAATTAAAGAGACACTGGAGTTTCTCTTGGTATAAAATATGTGTGTGTGTGTGTGTGTGTGCATGTTGGAATAGGATCTGTGATAGCATAACAGGTTTTTTCTTCTTGCATGAGTAAAAATGAGAACTGGATGGTCAAATGAATGTACCCAGAGTGAAGACGTTCAGGCTGCAGGGATATCTCAGCTGGGCTCAGACAGAAAACATGTGAATGGTCCCATAGCTCAGCGATAACCCAGAATATTGTTCAATCGACTTGCAACTCTGTGGGAAAGATTGCTGACTAGTATATTCAGAGCTGTCTTTGACTCATACTGATTCCTCAGGTGTATGACTCCGACCATTCCTCAGATGGCTCAAGAAGTTTCTGATATTTATAAGCAGAATTCATACATTTGCCCTCAAAAGCTATTCTTTCTCCTCCTCAGTTATTACCTGAACTGCCTGGTATAAAATAAGCTAAATCCATCCTACTGAAAGTGCTATAGATTGTTTTTTGAGAGTACATTTTGCATGCACTGTCTGCCAGAAGTGCTTCTGGTGTTGGAATTAACTTACTACTGTATGCACATAATAGTTTCTTTCCATGTTTGTAATGTGCCATTGAGTTATGGTGTTAGCTAATGAAAAAAATCCACTACACTATTGCTAAGTAAAAGATAATGGATTTTGATAAGTGAGAATGAGGAATAGCCTCTTTTTTTTTTCTTTTTTTTTTTTTTCAGTGATTGTTTGTCACTTATCTGCCTTTTCTTTAAGTGGCTGGCAGCAAGGGAGAAATTTTTGGCTGTGGATTTATTGCAAGATGTGGACTGGCGAGACATAGCTCAAGGTTTTAATTCAGATTTTCTTTAATTCCAAAGCTCCTACAATTTACTTGGTCCACTTTAGTGATCTGCTTCCATCTGAATTAAAAAGTTTGTTTTGTCCCAGTGAAAGAGAAGGAGTAGAGTAAGAACACATGACGGAATGCTTGCAACAGCAGGAACTGTCCAGTCAGATCAGAGTAACCCAATCTCTAGTTAGGCTACAACACTGACTTAACTCAGCATGCCACATAAATGCTCCCTTCTTCTGTTGTTTCCATAGAAGATGAAAATAGTAAACTATGTAAATGAGCACAATGCATCAGCTCTACTAGTGAATGCAAGTTTCCCCAAAATTTGGGATTAAGTCAAAGAGCTGCCAACTAAAATTGCTAATTTTGTTATCTTGAAAGGGAATTTATAGAGACACAAAAAGTAAAGCTGGAAAAGACAACAGAAAGTCCCTTAGTTTATCTTGCTTTCCTGAGGATGAATTAATATCTACTTAAATTGTTCATGACAGATGTTTGTCTAGACTGTTCTTTAAGTGTTTGATTATACAGACACTTCTTTCTCCTTATGCAGATTGTTTAGGATCTTTCTTAAATGTTATATTTCAGAATTTTTCCTTATATTGAGACTGGCATCCTTCCTGCAATGTAATCCTGTTTCTTCTCATCCTGTGCATAAGTGAAAGAAGTAATTTATGTCATGGAGATTGCACGTGAGAAAATAAAACACCACTTTGCAATACCCAGTGGAGACACATGGGTACTCAGGAATGATTTATCACAGGCTACTGCTTTAATTGTAGTCTTCCTTATGAAAAAGTTATATATAAAAAAATTATAATTCAGGGCAAGTGCAAGGGCTGCCGAAATCAGTGGAGTTGTTTTACATTGGCTTTCCTTTTGCTTTGCAGCTGACAAATGAATCAATTTTCAAAGTAAGAAGTGATTTAATCCTGTCTCCTGGCATGAGAGTGTACCTCTACCATTACACTTGACAATTATGTCTGGTGTTTTCTAGAAGTTTTTTTAAATGGAATTGGCCTTCTTTTTCTTCAAAGGGAGAAGGAAGTTTTCCATTGATTGAAACCAAAATCAATACCTTATTTTGTCATTAATTTTCTTGAGATCAATAGGTCATTTCTGAATTAAGATGCTGTCATAAAAATGCGGGCTTGACTGTACATAGCAGGCCTACTTTTCTTGGTCTGTGGGTACCATGTAAGTGTAGCTTCACTGAGCTTTTTCTTTATCTACAGCACATAAGTAAGCAATGACCTGTAGCACTCCTCCTCACCCTTGTCCTGATAATCCCAGATACTGGGTGCACATTACAGGGAGCAAATGAGCAGAGAAGTCTAATGCAAAGACGACACATTCATGTATACTTTTTCTGACCATACAGACTTGAAATAAGACAGTAATCTGTGCCTCAAACTCTTTTGCACTTATCCATTTGTCGGAAGGGTGTGTGCAGTCAGTTGATATATATCTTCTTCTCTCACAGCTCAAAATCAAAGCGCTGCTTCGGCATTGTTTTTCATTATTATTTCCAGAAAAATCTATCCCTCAGTCTTCTGCCACAGAAAGGAGTTGATCCTACTCTCTGTTATGTCCCTGACTCAAAATGACATGACCGTGTAGCTATGTAAGTGTATGAGATGAGTATGTCATGACCCCAAACTAAACCTTCTGTGACATCAAAGCAGAAGAGAGAGCATTCAGAAACTCAGCACCAAAATTATTTTTCCGTGACTCTGTGTTAAACACCCTTGGAAACACCATTTCATTCACGTGAGAGGATATCTGATTCTTGGGAAAAAGTCACAAGTCATTCATGGCCTGTCTTCATCCTTGTCCAGCACATGCACAAAGAAAGTTAAATTATCAGAGTCTCTACATAAAATTGGAAGTGGCAGAGCAAATTATCCACTTCAAGAAACCAACTAGAAAAATATAAGGCTGACAAATCAGAATATGACTACAAAAATACTTCCAGTCAGATGTCCCAGAATAACGAACACAAAGCTATGGAGAGACTGCTCCCTGAATCCATCTTACAAAAAGCATGTGCTTAACGGGTATCTTTTGGCACCGTGGTGCTCCTTGATGGCTTCAGTTGTGTAAGGATGGGTAATTTAAAAAAGACTGCTCTATCTGCAGAGTCCAGAGAGCAGCCTTGATCAGTCTGGAGGGACTGCTCAACCGAACGCATTTTATCCTTTGTCTCTGGGCTGAGATATCTTTTCTAAACATTTGCAATCATCTGCCAAAAGCTATGAGTCCATGACAAGAGACATATAGATCATCATCTTGGGTAAGGCCTTTGTAGAGGAATTTATACAACCACACAGGGGTAGGAAAAATGAGATGACACAGACAAAGATTCACAGGTCGATTCTGCCAGTCCGGCACATTTTCCACCAGCACTAATTTACCCTTCCTCTAAACTCTTTGAAAGAGTAGCAGAGCATGTGGATGTCTGGAGAGTGCCAAGGAGTGCTAGCCGTTGGAAGGAACAGCAAATTGCCATAGTTTTTTTGTAGTCATGTGAAAGTTTGGATTTTCTTGGACTCCCTGTCTCATATCCACCCTTGGCATGTACTCTCTTTGCAATGTGTACGTTACAGGCCTTGGGAATTGCAAAAGTTGCCTTGTAGTGAGGGCTTTTCCTGGTACTGAGCCTGCATAACGGCAGCCCGTTAGCAAAATTTCAGTTTCCTTCCTGTGTGAGCATGCTGAATGAAGCTACTGCTGCTCCTGCACTACTTCCCCTCAGGTGCCAAGGTTCCTTCTTGTACTTCAAAATGTTAACAACTGTTTTCCAGGAGCTGCTTAGTGATAGGACTAGCAAAGCCTTGAATTAGTTTCCGATATACTGAATCAAGGAGAAAGGAAAACAAAGGAACAAGTGGAATATTTGTTCAGGCTCAGCGAACAGGGACTGACTCTTCCCAGGCATTTAGGTCCAGACTCCCAAAAGGATTTAGTACTAACTTCCATTAAAATCAATTTGGATTAACTACTTTTTTAAAAATTCAGACTTTAGAAAGTAAGAACTTCACAGCAAGGATCAATGTTTTCAGACACACTAAATTCAAACAAAGTTGCTGAAGGAAGAGTATTATAACTATAATTGTTGTTGGGGCTGTTACAGAAAATTATTTATGAAGACATTTCTGTCACTGACAGAGTGACAGAGCTCTCTCTTGATTTCTTTAATGTCGCATTTGATTTCATATCAATGCCAAGAAAGTCAAAACACATAGATCCACAATGGGTAATTTTTTAGGGATATGAAATGAGAGTGAGATATAGAAGGGTGGATGTAATCAAAATATTAGAGAAGAAAAATAGCTTTATTTTTCAGAAGACTAAGTATCTGCAGCTATGCAACCATTAGATGGTCCTGTTGAGAACCCACACTTGCAGTGACATTGATTTTCTAGGATTCAAATGATGTTAAACACTTGGTGTTTCCCTCATTCAGTTCCTGAAGTTTGAAAATCCTCATCACTGTTTTTGGGAAAAGGCTCTGGTAATTCCCAGAGCTGCTGTGTTGTTCATCTGCATATTGGAGCACTGAATAAAAGAAAAATTGTGAGAAAAACCATGTGTGCACATGAAAGTGTCAGTAAGGCCTAGGCCATATTTCCATTGCTCTTAGGTTATACTAGAAATATATATATGACTGAAAAAATATTTGTCCTGCATTAAGTTCAGTATTATTACCTCAGCTCTGAAGTCTAAAGGGTCCTTCTCACTCTTCTGTCCTCAGAGGAAGGGGACTCACATTTTCTCCTCAGTTCTGACATACTCTGAGTGCTAAGTGTAACAAAACAGCTGGGCTGGCTCTGGAAGACAGAGAATATCTGCTCTTCTCCTCCAGAGATAAAGCATTCACAAGATAAGAGGAGACAGCAGAATGCGTTCATCTTGTCAAACGACACTTTAACTGGAGTACAACTTCTTAACTGCTGTGTTTGTACAAATTTAGCATATAGAGTGATACTGGCAAGCACTCCTGGAAATTTTCTGAGCTCTTACATGTACAGCATATCTTTCTGCTCCTAACATGTTCTTGTGCAATCTCTCTGCAGCAAGAGGCAGATCAAATTTATTTCAATGCTATGGCTTGGGTCTTTAATTTGCTACAGTGATGGCTAGGTGCGACAGAAGTCACTATCAGTCAGGTTATGTTCCATACAAAGCAATGAGGGCACCACCCTGCAAAAGATCACTGAATCCTTGTCAAAGAGGCATTTGAAGAAAGGGAGTGGTGTGGCATGGAGCTTTGGCTGCCTACACAAGTCAAATCTGCTGGAATTGCTATGAGCATATAAACCCAGATTTGGTTTTCTTCATACTGGTTATATCCTAATCCATTTACAGTCTGTATCCTTAAAGTCATCATGAGCACCTTGCAGTATTTTCTATCTTTCTGTTTACCAGCCTAGACAGCAACACATGCAAATGAAGTATAATGGCACAATATTTCAGACAAAACTTCAAAAAAGAGTCAGTGAATACATGCAACCTATTACCACTGCATAAGCCTTTATTCCCTTGGGCAGTTCTATAAATATCAGCCTATTTATTTCTCATTTAGTTCAATGTCACTGAAAGTGAATCAGACCCTTAATATTGTTTCATATATTTATTTATGCTGACCAGTACAGTTATCAGTCTCACTTTCACAGAAAGCCAGGATCTTTGTTATTGCTGGAACTATAACATGAGGAAGGCTGAGTCAGGAGGACATTAGAAATACCTGTCATCCACATAGCCTGCTTCCTGGCAAGGATCTCGTGACACCTCTAAACCTTATCTGTCTGTGTAAAACACTGTGGGGTAGATTGACACACAGTATTAATTAAGGTATATGGTCTGTGTAGTCTGTTGATGCAAGCCACTTTGTGTGTAATTGTTTAGAAGAGGAAAAAGCCAGTCAGCTGGATGAAATCAGAGCAGTTAAATATTCATTCACAAATTTAAAATATAGACAACCCAGCAAACTTACACAGCAGCTGTAAATAACATGCCAAAGAGAAGAGGGCCCCTAAATACTTGTGGTTGAAAGGTATCCATGTCCTGTGCAGCATGAGAGAAGATTTCTGCTTCTTTTTAGCATCTAAGTGAAAAAAAAAAGCAAGAGCTCTTGGATCAGAGCTTCACAACATAGATTACAACCCAAACTATCTGTGCACATGACAGAAAGTGTGTTTTCTCCCTAATGGACTTCAGTCTTTTCTTGGCACATCCTTCAATAAGAGGCAGAGAGTGCTGTACTTTGACAGTTTTGGCCTGCTATGAGCTTCATAAGGTATAGCATTGCTGAAGAAATAAGATGTTAAATCTAATGTTCTACAGCCCTTAAAAGGGTTCAAAATGCAGGTGTTGTATAAGGAAAGGGCTTGAAAAGAAATAGGCCTGAAAACTGACAGTAATGTCAGAGGCGGCTGTTTCTGAGGACTGGTTTTGGTAGAGATTTGTGGAGGCACAGATCTTGAATAGCCTGGGTGACAGAAAAGAAACAAGATAGAGAAACACTTCAGCAAGACGCACCAGATTTGGACTGGTTTCAGACAAAAACTCAGTACATTCCTGTATACTACATTCACACATAGACAGGTGTACACACTCAGAATATTGATATCTCTGCCAATACCTGCATATATCTATAGCTACTTCTGTCATATACCCTCTGTATAACCAATCTCCCAGTTAATACCCTACTTTCTTGCAATATCTCTAAAAAAAGAAGAAATATCTTGGAAATCTGTTAGTCTTTGTTTATTCACACATACAAAATTTCCCATGCCTTAAACCCATTTATGTAAAATATAAGAGCACTTATTCTTTTCTGATCTTTTATTGAAATGGTTCCTCAAATTCTTGCAGTACTTTACTTCTTTTCATAACAAAATATTGACATGACAGGAGGCTTTATTTCTTGAAGGCAATTTGTAGAGAAAAGATGCTGCCTCTGTAAGCAAATGATCATTATTTGTTCAATGACTAGTCAAAAGGAAAAAAAAAAAGAGGTGAACCAGGTCTGCTGGTTTAAGGATTGTTGCCACTCAAGACCTGTTTCCCTAAGTAGTTCTATGTAGTGGTTCTGCAGGTCTTCCCCTATCATCTACCTCTCTCCAGCAGACACTTTGGCTATGGCTGAGACCTCAAGGAAGTGGGTTATATTACAGTTAGCTCATTTATTCAGAACTGTATCATAGTCTTTTGTTCAGCTTTAATAAGATGCAATTATTGCACTGTCTCTCCTTGTGATTAATTCAGACAATGTTTACAGACAAGACATTCTGCAGATATCTGCTAGTATTGCTGGTATTGCTGCCCAATGAATTTAACCACGTCCTTCTGCCACTTGTAATTACAGATCCATATCTTCTCTCTCTGTCTCTCTCTCCTTTTCCCTCCTAGTTTGTCTGCATAAGCCCAGATTTCAACTGTGATTCCTAATGGGGTGGTGGTGTCTATGCTCGCAGAAAAATTGTCTCCAGCATGAGTTTGGCTGTGCTATTAACTGAATTCAAGAAGCTTATTTGCAGTGAATAGCAATTACAGCATTATTGAGTCTATGAATGTATGAACAATGGAACATTTTCTACTAGAGGATAGCATTTCTTCTATTAATATAGTTTAAGTATAACCCTTTATATAGCTCTGTCTCCTGTAACAGACTGAGCCTATTGATGGTGATAACTGCTCACAACAGATTATTTTCCCTAGACTCATTTGGGTAGTGGCAGAGAATAGAGGTAAGAACAGACTGAGTAAAAGCTTCCTCCAAAAAGCTGGCCAGAAAACCTCTCTCTCTGAATGAGATTTGATGCAAGAATTGCTAGTTGAAATTATCTGGCTGTGAGAAGTTAGACAAGAATGTCAAATGGTATCTTCTGGTCTTTAAATGCAACAATTTGTAACTGAAAAAAAAAGGTATTAAAAAGGTATCCATGTGCTACGGTGGGTTCTGTACTAGGTATTCTGAAATGCTCTACTTCCCCTACTTATTCTTTCTTCCTTTTCCAAATACTATTTAGGAATCCCATGTTCAGGCCTGACAGACACAGCTGTCTCTTTTTTTCAGGTGAGCATACTCAAATCAGAAAAAAAGAAAAAAAGAAGCAGATTTCAACACCAGCAGGTTCTAATACTTTAAAATATTCCATTGACACAAAACAAAAGAAAATAGCCCTGCCATTTCATCACAATGAGCCAGTTTTCCACTGTTCTCCAGACTCATACCCCAAAGTATGAGACTGAGAGCCTTTGTCAGTTCCTGGCTTTTAGTACTCCTAAAAGGGATGTGCAAAGGAGGGGTGAATGATCTCTGAACACGTCAGGCAGAAGCTAACTACCATGTGTCCTGGGGTGACTGTATGATACTGTATTCCCTATCATCTGCTTTATGCCCAGACATGAGTCCTGTACCTTTAAGCTGGGTTTGGGTGGTGGGGGGCAGGAAACAGGTGGAATTCTTTTGGCAGCCTATGTTCAAAACACAGATAACTCCCTCGGTTTTTTCCCCAGTGTTCAGCTCTTTTTCTCAGGAGAGAGATGTAGAGTTAAAAATTCTTTGCTTTTTAGCTAGCTTCTTGTTTGTTAGCTGAGGCAAGAAGATTTCCCGGGACTGTGGCTTCTTCTTCTTCTTCTTCTTCTTCTTCTTCTTCTTCTTCTTCTTCTTCTTCTGGAACTGTTCAGCTTTGCTCCAGTCTGAAACACTAGAACATCGCCAGGAGCCCCAAGCTACGGCCTGGAGGGGAGGCCCTGGGGCGCTGCACCCTGGCTCCGGAGGACCTCGGGAGCAGCCGAGCAGTACTCTAAAAAAATCCACCATCTTTCTCCACAACGAGAAGGTTTATTATCTAACATTATTCTTTTTCTTTTTTTTTCTCTTGTGCCTGCGTGCACCGTGCTTGTTAAATAAACAGGTTTTTGTCACTTTCCTCCAAGAAATTCCTTTCGAACCTGTGTGGGAGGGGCTGCTGAAACCTGCCTTCCATTAGAACACACGTTCATCTCAGGATGATTCCTCTTAATTTGTCTCAAACCGAGACACCACAAAAAAAACCAGCATTCATGCTGCCAAGACACTTATCCTTGAACTTTTAAAATCAAGTGTTCAAGAGGGCACTGTTGTTGAAATTCAGGTAATATCCTAATATAGCTTTTATGACCTTTGGCTGAAACTGGCTGACACGCAGCATATTCAAACCTGGGAAAAGGACATTTTCTCTACTTTTAATCAGCTATCTAGCCATGTTCTTAGTAACACTGCAGACATTATGCTCATTAATGTGATTATGGCAATATTTTTCACATCATTTCACTTTGTCTCATCAGGGTCTTTGCTCCTGTGTTTAAGGTAGCCTTCTTTATTTTATTTGGTGTTAGATTTCACAAGTATTTTTCTGACAGTGTGTTGCCTTTCACACTCTGGCATTTCTTTTCTGAAATGCTATCACAATCTCATGGGAATTGTGGTTCAAGCATCCCATCTGCCCATGCTTCTCTTTAACAAGCATCTCCAACCATCAGCTGAGAGTTCATCTTCTTGTGAGGAGGAAGGGCAGGTAACTGTACAGAGTCAGAGGAGTATTTTGTAACTAGTGGACAAATTCAAGCTCTTCCTGCTATCTGAATCCCATTTATCTCTAAAGAGTGAGATAATAAAATTGATCTGCTTTTCCATATTTTTCTTTTTTTTACTTCCTTAAATGTGTGATATCATGTAACTGCAACATGTGAAGTTTGGAACAACTGTACTTCCTCTGCTTCCCTCTATAACACACAGATGTAATTTTGCAACAGCAGGTTGGGAATAAGGGGAGAAACCAGCAACTTAAGAAGAAGAATTTGGATCAAATGCAAATGTACCTAGAAATATTAATTTTCGTATATGGCTGTTATATTTGAATTGAGGAGAAAGGCCCAGAAACTATGCCAGCAATATTCCTTCAAATCAAATTTGCTTGAGGACTCCTTTGAATATCAATTACTTTCATCATTACTATTACTATTTCTTGTTCTTTTTAAACAAACTGAAATTATTTTCCTAGAATGATGCCTTGTCCTGTGGCCATCTAGAGCAGGAGATGTATCCCAGCACAGCCTGAATTCTGGTTTATAACCTCACTCTCCTTGTAACTCAGGGAGAGGGCAAACCTGATCAACCGTAATTTTTTTATTATTATTTTTGGCCATCTCAAGAAAGCAATTTCTATTCAGCTAGCAACCTACAGTCAAGCATAAGTAAACATGATGGTTGTGGACTTTTATTTCACAGTTAAGACTTTATTACTGAAGGCACAAGTCTGAATGTATTGCATGCATTAAAACACAAGCCAATTCCTCGAGCAGTGATTTGACTGCGGCTGGTGGGAACTGGGGGCTGTGAGCTTGGACTTCTGGTTTCTTATTTTTAGATTAACTGCTATGCAATCCTCAGCAGCTTTAGTTCACAGTACCTCAGTTTCCCCAGCTGTGAAATGATGATAAGAATTAGGTATGATGAGTTGAGGGACAGATTCTGACACCTTTATTCAGAACTGAGTAGTGCAATTGATTTCAGTCTGAAGAAGGGGTAACAGCATCTGGCCATTAGTGTTTATAAAGCAACTACTCTTGGCTGATGGATGAGATTAGATTTCAGTGCCGAGATGTTACTATGAAGGGTTCTTCAACATGGTTTAAATAGATTAGATAAAGAAAGTGTTTTGAGAGGTTTGGGTAAACGCGATGCAGAGAATCCTGATGATGGTGCGAAGAACGCTTCCAAGGACAAATAATAAACAGGAAGAGAGGTCCTACTGGAAAAAGACAGCAAGTATTGTGTTTGTGTGGTTATTATTCCTTTGATGTTTGAAGTGGGAAAAAAATAAAACGGGAAGATATTGTCTAGGTAAAATAAAAACATAGTATAGGTGTTTTTCTTGAACCCAATATGATGTTATGAAAAAAAATTATGCTTTTTTTCCCCCCCTTTTGGAGTTATTTACCCTTTTTATTTAATCTTTCACTCTTAGACCATTCATCTATTTTTTAAAATAGCCTTATGAAATGAAAAGTTGAGAATTTTCTCTTCACATATTCTAAAAATAAATATTTTGGCATTTTTTAAAATTGCTGGCATCCAAACTTAACTTTTTTATGAATTTTCTTTTTTTAATCTTAATTTGACTCATGCTTAATTTACTATTTTATTCTTTGTGGAAAAAGAAAAAATCCCTTTTTCTGTTCAAAATTTTGTCCTTTCCTGTGCAAAGTGGGTGCCAGAGAAGATACTTGGTGTTGAATACATGGGGTGTTTTATCAGTCAACAAAATACCAAAAAGTCCTTCAGGACCTAGACCTCTAAAGAGAA
Organism: Struthidea cinerea; assembly: GCA_013397865.1. Classification (NCBI taxonomy): domain Eukaryota; kingdom Metazoa; phylum Chordata; class Aves; order Passeriformes; family Corcoracidae; genus Struthidea; species Struthidea cinerea. The sequence continues at coordinate 1,441,235 of VZTI01004658.1, read as the reverse complement.
ATTTGACTGCTGCCTAATCAGTTTGTAGCTCTGTCTTAATTTTAAGTGTCCAAGAAGCATAAATTCAAAGGTGTTTGAACTTTGCAGCCACTAGGGAAGGCAGTGGCCCCTCTTACCATCAGCTGCTGCTCAGCGGCATGCCTCCCTTCACTCTTCATTCATTTTCTTAAACATTCAGTGTGAATTCTTCACCTTCAATTGATCAAAACCTCACAAATGGTAGGCTAAGCAGTTCACACAGGGAAATGATTATGTTGTGTGGCGGGTGGGAGATTGACGGCTGTTCAAAGGCCACTAAGATCATGCAAGCCTCAATATTTTTCCAAATCCATCAAAAAATATCCCCTTGAAAGCTCTCTGCTATTCAGGGACTGATTTTTCTTGATTTCAAGGGGAGCTGAACAAAGTTTGCAGGAATTGCAAGAATGGGCAAGCATGGAGCTGATGGAGATAAATTGCTTATGATGAATGGGCATCCAAAGACCTAATGCCATGATGACAGAGGCTTAAAAGGAACAGGGGCAGTTTGCAAAGTACTGACAAAGACGGAATAGAAGCACAGAACAGGATGTATCCCAGAGTTCTGCAGCATGTAACAGGTCTCTTGACAGGTGATGCTTTGGGAATTATCATGAGACTGGCAGTGAAGAAGGTCCAGGTCTCCTCAGCTGCCGGTACCCTGGCCCAGGACTCTCAGTGGGAGGAAAACCCTTTCTAGCAGGTGGAGCTTGTGAGCCACAGACACACATCCTGAAAAAAAATCAATTTCTGCCAGCATAGCACAGCAATCCCTCTCTGTCTTACCCACACACACAACATTCTCCCCAGACTGATCAACACCAGAGTGGGGGGCAGGGAGGCACAGTGGGGTGGCGGGGAAAGAGGTGATTTGAATGATGTGTATTAAAAATGACTGCTTTGCACAGCATCTGGAGGCATGACACAAACCCTTCTTCATCTCCCAGCCGCCTCGCTGAGGAAAACAGTGCTAGCTCCAATTCGCAAGTCCAGAAGAAGACATAGATCAGATCAGGGTGCAGTGACTTTGTTCAAGCTATGCTCTGAAGAGCACGTTGGCCTCTGGAAATAACTCTAATTTGCGAACTTTGTCCTTATATTATCTAATTTTTCGTTTTGTCCACAGGAAAGAAAAAGCATAATGAAAGGTTTCAATTAAATTGAACAAGGAGAGAATATAACTTCAACTATTTATTTTACTGTCTTCACTTTGAAGAGAACAGGAAGGATGAAAAACACGTGATATTTAAAAAATTCTTTTATGTTGATATTTATCGGAAACATTTTAAAACAGAATACTTCAGAAATGCTTCTTGGCTAAAGCAATTAAAAAAAATAAACTGGAAGTTCTGTATGAAATTTATTTTTGCCCCAATAAAAAAATATTTCCAGTCTGCAATCTAATCGGCCCTTTCCATTGAATAGCAGGTTTGCAAACCCAATCCTAAACCCTACTTGGGTAGTAAAAAGGGAAACCTAGATTCTCCAGTCTGTTTGTGGCTTTGCCATTGCTGTTCATTTTCCACAGAGGCCAACTCCAATAACATAATGATGGGTGCAAAAACCAACACCCTTGGACACAAAATGGATAATAAACATCCCCAGCGCTCATGCTGATCCTTTGAAATGCTCTTGTTTCCTTCTTCATGTCCATGATTTGCCCTGGTCTTCCACAAAACTGCTTCTTTCCTCTCTAAGGTCCAGATTGTATGTCTTAAGTCCAGAGCTCATCTTCACTCTCCACAATATTTGTGAGAGGAAGGTGAGAAGTTATCTCAGATGCGCTATGAAAGGGAAAATCATAGCACAAACATATGTCATCCTGCTTTCTTTGCCTAATCTCTTTGTTCAAATTTCAATCAGTTCAGTGTACCGCTGGCAGTAGATGAAAACTGGGTAAACAGACTCAAAACATCCTGTCTTGGTTTTCTTTGCCATGTAAGCTGATCAAAAACAAACACAGGGCTAATATACAAAAACATTCACATGATGTCTGGCTGCGTAACAGCTGTAGGTAGTGGAATTAGTTTAGGCAGGCTGGGTGTGGGCCAGAATGCCAAAGGATGCATTTTAAGCATCTAGCAATTCAATTGCATTAAGTAGCTCATTGATATCCTGTGCCTATTGTGGCTGAGTACCTGCGATGGTTCATTAGTTTTTATCAACAGCCATTATGAAATCATTGCTCTGCTTTCATATTTTGCAGGGACATTACTGCTGACCCACGGAAAAACAATAAGGGATCAGAGGAGTGATGGAGTGTGTGTGTGCACACTCTGTAGGCACTGCCTTGGAGCTGAGGAGGGAGGAGGCAGGGGTGAGGGTGCTGGCTGGGCTGCTGGGGTGAGGAGACATCTCTGTTGGGTCAGGTGCTGAAAGACAGGTGAGGGCTCCGGAGCTGAGGGAGAGGATGACAGATGGCTTTTTTGTTTGCTGGTCTGAGCATGTGAAAAAGTGTCACTCTTCACCTTTGTCTGTCTTGCAGTTGACTTGTTCTGGGCAACAGGTAAGAGCTGCAGTGACCCACCTTGCTCTCTCTTCTACCAAAACACTTCACCCCTCCAAAGCATTCAAGAACGCTTGTTATACAGTCCTCAATAAGAGGACTGCATAACAGTCCTTAACCTTAATCCTTAATTTTGCCCTGTCTTGCTACTTCTTGTATTTCAGAGCCTGATTCCAGTTATTAAAAATGCAGTTCTTACTACCTGCATTTATATGCAGCTCTCAAATGAGAATGACATGGTTTGCATTGTATACACAACACAGATGCTCAGCCAGACAAATGTATGAAGGTTGCTTTTTTACTTAAATCTTCTCTAAACAAGAATGGTTTTAAGATTAATGTTTTGAAAATTCTTCAGCTGAGTTATTAGTATTTTTAAACCATGAAACTTCAATCTGTCCTATAAAACAAACCAGTGCTTGTAAGTACAGCTACTGTACTTTCCTTGCTAACCTGAGATGTGATTTCGCCTAAGTCCTGAGGCACAAATGCTAGGAAAAGGCTAAATGATAAACCTGGGGCACCCTGAACCCCTTCACACTAGACCTACATGCAACATAGTAGTCTGTCACTCAGAATAAAAATTAACTTTCCAGATCTTGACATCAAACCCTTTTCTACAGGCTCATGTTGATTCATTCCTGGTTGAGAGGATGATCTTGCAAAATTTCTTTAATAGTTGTCATGAAAAAAAGAAAGAAAACTCCAGACCTTCCAGATAAGTGCCTATGTGCCCCCCCACCAACAATCAGATCAATTAAATTCTTAATTTGCAGACTTATTTTGAGGCTTACTGAAGACAGTCGCTTTTTTTT